>CM039128.1:28844813-28978034 GCA_022036555.1 Microstegium vimineum
TGACTAAAAAACATAGAACGGGATAGTCCCAAATACCCTCCTATTATTCCTCTGCTAGCTCAAGCTCATGTTGTCACGATAAGTATAAGCGAACGAGTGTCTCTCCTCACACTGTTTGTAGTGCTAGCAGGCGATAATCAACGAGAGATGCTAAAGTTCTAGAGAAGTTCTTAGAGGCCCGATGTAATCTTGTAAACCTACTTTCTAATACTCAGGTACTTCATATATTTATCTTCTCTAATTACTAAAATGTCATTTATAGTTATCTAGTTCTTACCTTAGTGGTTTAGCTAAGCGTGGTTCTGCCCTTACAAACTTCACCGTGGAGCAGCTCTATAATGATGGGGATGTGGTTCTTGATATTTGGTTAGGCTCGGATCAACACCGAGATGAAGGGGATTAAGGACTACCAATCACCTTGGAGCTTCAGAGGGAGAGCCAAGGAGCCAGGAGGGGGCCTTGGGGTAGATCCACACTGCCACCACACCTCTGCTCGACTGAACCGCGCGCAGCAGAGGAGAAAAGGAGGGGCACGGGCCGGCGGCACAGGCACAGGGCACGCCGACGGCGAGAGAGAGCTCCGACGAGCGGCTGGCGGCGAGGTTGAGGCGAAGGAGGCGGCGCAACCGAAAGGGTCGGTGGCGGCGGCTGAAGAAACGGCGGCGCGGCCATACGGATCTTGACTGATTCGACCGAGGAGGAAGAAGAGCGTTTTCAAAAACTTATTGAGCTCGGTTAGTTCGCGACGGACGCTCTGTCGGGGTCGACATACGCTAGGTCACAACATCCGGCGCACTAACAGAAAGGAACAGAGAGCTCCCTCTGGCGACAGACGCGTCTGACACCAAGGCGACGGACGCTGAAGAGCGTCTGTCGCGGAAACAAAGAGGACCAGAGAGCTCCATGGAGCGCGAGACGCGTCTGACGCCTCCGCGACGGACGCTAGCAAGCATTCGATGCCCTTTTCTGAGCGACTTTAATCTGTGGACTATCACGACAGACGCTGAGGCATGGAGGCTGAGCGTCCGTCGGCAGAGTCCGACGCCTTTTGAAATAGAATTTTTCAAATCTAATTTTTGTTTCTTTCTCCCAACCAAGTCCCATTCCCAATAAGATCCAAATAACACCTGATTGGATTTGGTATGAGAACCATCTCTCAAACTCTCATTTTCAAATATTGTGCCATAGGCTTAGATTTATTTTTTGCTCAAAATAATCGAATGAAACTTGCAAGGAGACATCATATGGCCACAAGAGGGGTAAAGAAGTGTCTTGATCTTGGAATGCTCCCCCTAAGTGGACGAACACAGAGGATGCTCAAACTTAACCGAAAAGAAACGCCAAACAACACATGCACATGCAATGCATTACAAGAATTTGAATCTAGATTGCTTGCAAGTTTAAACCATGATTGGACTTCTTCACACGTTTCAAGAACGGTTATTCCAACCATGTTAGCCAAGCCTATGTGCATTACTAATTAACATGATTATATTACACATGATGCAAGGTTGGTTCACACAAGATCATTTTTTAGTGAAGTTTGTGTGATCAAGCACATTCAACTCGCTTCTCAACCTACAAAAGGTTGCTTCATCGAGTGGTTTAGTGAAGATATATGTCAATTGATTTTCGCTAGAAACTCCCACTAGTGATGTGTCTTTCCTAGCCACATGATCTCTAAGAAAGTGATGGCGAATATCTATGTGCTTGGTGCGAGAGTGTTGAACCGGGTTATTTGCAAGCTTTACAGCGCTTTCATTATCACACAAGAGTGGAACATTTTTTAGAGTAACGTCGTAATCTAGGAGAGTTTGTGTCATGTATAACATTTGTGCACAACTTGCTCCCATGGCTATGTATTTCACCTTGGTGGTAGACAAAGCCACACTATTTTTCTTCTTAGAGGACCAAGAAACAAGTGAACCTCCAAGCAAATGGCACCCTCCGGAGGTACTCTTCCTATCAACCTTACACCCGGCATAATCCGAATCAAAATAGCCAACTAGTTGGAAGGGAGCCCTTTTGGGATACCAAAGGCCAATCCTAGGGGTGTGCCTTATGTACCTTAGGATTCTTTTTACCGCACTTAAGTGCGACTCCTTAGGTTTAGCTTGGAACCTTGCACACATACACACACTAAACATGATATCCAGCCTAGAAGCGGTGAGGTAAAGTAAATTACCAATCATCGAGCGATAAAGAGTTTGGTCGATCGGGTTACCTCCCTCATCGAGGTCGAGATGCCCATTAGTAGGCATTGGGGCCTTGATTGGCTTGCAATCCTCCATCTTGAATTTCTTAAGTACATCATGAGTGTACTTCTCTTAAGACACGAAGGTGCCCTCCCTCAATTGCTTCACTTGGAAGCCAAGGAAGAAGGTAAGCTCGCCAATCATAGACATCTCGAACTCCTTGGACATCAATGCACCAAATTCCTTGCTATGGTCTTAGTTTGTTGACCCAAATATAATGTCATCGACATATACTTGGCAAACAAAGATCTCTCCATCTAACACTTTGGTGAAGAGTGTGGTACCCACTTTCCCGATCTTGAAGCCCTTCTTGAGTAGGAAGTCCCTTAGCCTCTCATACCAAGCTCTTGGAGCTTGCTTCAATCCATAGAGTGCCTTGGACAACCTATACACATGATTAGGCAAGTTTGGGTCTTCAAACCCGGGAGGTTGTGAGACAAAGACAAGTTCATTAATGAAACCATTTAAGAAAGCGCTCTTCACATCCATTTGAAAGAGTTTCATTTTGTGATGTGAAGCATACGCCAAAAGGATACAGATGGCTTCAAGTCTTGCAACCGGAGCAAAGGTCTCTCCAAAATCAAGTCCTTCTACTTGAGAGAACCCCTTTGCCACCAATCTTGCTTTGTTCCTCACAACCACGCCTTGATCATCTTGCTTGTTCCTAAACACCCATTTGGTGCCAATGATTCTTGCTCCTTTGGGCTTTTCTACTAGTGTCCACACTTCGTTCCGGGTGAAGTTGTTCAACTTTTTATGCATGGTGTTCACCCAATCCGGATCCGCAAGTGCATCCTCCACACTAGAAGGCTCAATAAAGGAAACAAAAGAGTGATGCTCAACATAAGAAGCAAGTCTAGATCGAGTTGTTACCCCCCTTGATGGACTCCCTATGATGAGGTCTTGAGGATGAGCTTGAAGCATAGGTGTAGATCTTCTATCAATCACTTGGGGAGGAGGTTGTGGTGCACCAACATCACTAGCTTGAGCCTCGGCTTGATCTTAAGGGATGAAAGATTCTTCTTGTGCTTCCCTTACTTGTTCTTCATCAACTTGAGACGTGTGTGGTGGAGAAGGTACTTGATTTGCATCATCTTCTACTTCTTCCACCTCTAGTGGGTTGATGGCACCAACGAGCATATTCTTCATAGCCTCCCTCAAGGGTTCATCACTTACATCATAAAGATTACCAAGCTCTTCTTGAGAGCCATTAGTTTCATCGAACTCCAAGTCATATGTTTCTTCAACTAGGCCGGAGGCTTTGTTAAATACTCGATATGCCTTGGACTTAAGAGAATAGCCAAGTAAGAAACCAATGTCACAACGCCTTTGGAACTTGCCCAAGTGTTGACACTTCTTGTAGATGTACACTTTGCATCCAAACACTCGGAAGAAGGATATATCCGGTTTCTTCCCATTCACAAGCTCATATGGGGTCTTCTTGAGAAGCCTTTGGATAAAGAGTCGGTTGGCCGCATAGCATGCGGTGTTGATTGCTTCGGCCCAAAACTTCTCGGGGGTGTTGTACTCATCAAGCATGGATCTTGCAAGTGTGATCAATGTCCGGTTCTTCCTCTCAACTACACCATTTTGTTGTGGAGTATATGTGGCGAACACTTCATGCTTGATCCCAACTTCATCACAGTAGTCTTCAATCTTGGTGTTCACAAACTCGGTCCCATTGTCACTTCTTATCTTCTTGATCTTCACATCAAATTCATTTTGTGCTCTAGTTGCAATTTCCTTGAAGATGTCTTGTGTCTCTCCCTTGTCTTGAAGAAAGAACACCCAAGTGTACCTAGAGTAGTCATCAACTACCACCAAGCAAAATAGATTGCCTCCAAGGCTAGCATAGGTGGTAGGTCCAAATAAATCCATGTGGAGAAGCTCTAGGACTCTTGAGGTTGAAATGAAAGCTTTGGTGGGATGTGTGTTTGCCACTTGCTTGCCGGCTTGACATGCACTACATAATTTGTCCTTCTCAAACACCACATCCTTCACACCTCTAACCATCTCCTTCTTGACAAGTTTCTTCAAGGTTCACATTCCCACATGTGCCAATCTTCTATGCCATAGCCAACCCAAAGAACTCTTGGAGAAGAGACATGTTTGCAAGCTTGCTTCATTTGAAGTGAAGTCCACTAAATAGAGATTGTTGTGCCGAAACCCTTTGAATATCATTGATGAATCTTCAATCTTGGTCACAACCACCTCATTTGGAGTGAAGCGACATCTGAACCCGATATCACAAAGTTGACCAACCGATAGCAAGTTGAAGCTCAATGATTGCACTAGCAAGACATTTGAAATTGATTGATCTTGGGAGATAGCCACTTTGCCTAAGCCTTGTACTTTGCCCTTTGAATTATCCCCAAATGTAATCTTGTCTTGATTTGAGCAATCCTTATCAAGTGTGGTGAACATTCGGGAGTCACCGGTCATATGTTGAGTGCAACCACTATCAATCACCCAATGACTTCCACCGGTCTTGTAGTTCACCTACACACAAGCAACTTGGAGTTAAGCTTGTTGTTTGGGAACCCACACTTGGCGAGGTCCCATAGCCTTGTCCACCAAATCCTTAGCAACCCATAGCACTTTGGGTTTGTTCTTCATCTTAGGACCGAGAAACACAACTAGGGGTCTACCCTTGGAGTCCTTGTTGATGATGAAGTGTGCATCATGAGCAAAAGGCCTTGTGTGCTTGGGCAAGGTCTTGGGAGGTGGAGTCTTTTATTGGAACTCAAAGTGACCAACTTGTCCACATCCAAAGCACTTCTTGGGCTTGGGCTTTGGCTTGTCATAGTTTTTTGCTCATGGCCTTGTTAGAGTATTTGTTAGAGTATCTTGCTCATGATGTTAGAGTATTTGTTGCAAATTTTAATTAGATCATCATAGGATGGTGTGTCATCATCAACATCACTATCACTCTCACTAGAGTCACCACTATCATCATCCTCTTTTTGTACCTTCTTGTCACCTTAGCCATGAGGCATAGGTGTGTAGAGGATGGGCCCGATGATGAAGGAGGAGGTGGCAGTAGAGTAGAAGAACCAATCACCAATGCGGCCACCTTCTCATCTTCACTATAAATATCAGAGGGCTCACTTGAATCTTCTATGTCGGTGAGCCAATCTCCAACATTGTAAGCCTTGCCATCTGTTGACATCTCTTATGACACTTAAGCCAGGTTGTCATCCCCAGCATGCTAGAGAGATGTGGTATTGAAATATGCAATTGCTCTAAGTAAATATAAATATATTTCTGCAAGCGCACAGATAATACCGATGTAGCATTTTAACCAGGAGTATTCCAGGTATCGTTATTTATATTTTTACCACTGGGAAGGGATACTGTAGAATCATGGACCCTTGTGTTTAGGCGATTAACGACAATACTAGATCACTATGACTAACGTGTGTTTTGCAGAGACAAAGTCATTTATGTTAGGTCATGAGTGATGCATTTTGAATGGGCTTAATGGATATTCATGCCCCCAAGATGGAAATCGTTTCGGTTGCAAAGGATGGAGATACACGACGAAGACTAGGCTAGTTCTTAGTGCCATAAGGTTGAGAAGGGCACTAAGTATAGCTAGGGCTTTTGTTTTTTCCTTTGACCGTACTATAAAGGGGGGTATGAGGTTAGTAGCTTGACCTAGGAGAGTTTAGGAAAGTGGGTATATGCACACTTGTCACAACTAGTCCTAGAGACCTTGCTTTCAGCCCTTGGTAAACCCTAGAAATGGTAGGAGCAAAATCCCTTAAGAAACCTCAGCGAAAACGGTTGAAAAAGAGGGAGAAAGAGGCTCCGGACCACTCTGCTAAGTGGGCGTCGGACCATAGGAGAGTGGTCCGACGGTCCCTGACTTAGGCAGATTCTCAGCTCGAGGAGCTCCGGACCACCTGTTTGGAAAGCACCGACCATAGGAGAGTGGTCTGGTGGCTTGGTTCAGAGAGACAGAAGGCTCCGGACCAGTCCGACGGTTCGTCCGACGGCTAGTCCGACGCCTCATGACAGGGGTTTGGGTTTATGCAGAGAGCACCCTGGCTCCGGACCAGAGCGTCGGACCAGGGCACCGGACCAAGGAGAGTGGTCCGGTGGTGTGTAAAAGAGAGAAAGGATTTCACTCAGAGAGCACCGAGGCTCCGGACCAGAGCGTCGGACCAGTGCGTCGGACCAAGCAGAGTAGTCCGACGGTGCCTGAGTTTGAAATCAAAGTGAGCTCCGGACCAGTGTGCATGGTCCGGTGATGTGAGCTCCGGACTAGTCCGGTGGCTACGCAGAGAGAAGAAAAGGTAAAAAACGGCTAGTTTTGGAGGTGGGGACTATTTATAGTTGCCCCCTTGGTCCTTAGAGGGCTCCTTGGCCATTGTTTCAGCTGGTGACACCTTGAGAAATCTTTTGGAGAGCCAAGAGACTAGTGAGGGAGAGATTAGAGAGAGTTCATCTTGTTCTTCCCTCCTAGAGTGATTAGGAGTGACTTGTGTGCATCCATCCACCTTCCTAGCCTTGAGTGGGTCAAGTGAAGGTCTTGTGCTTGTTACTCTTGGTGTTCGACAGCACCTAGACGGTTTGGTGGTGTTCAGAGGAAGTGACCGCCGGGAGATTGTTGGCGGCTCTTCTCCAAGCTCTTGTGATCGGTTGTGGGCGATTCACCGAGCCGGAGTGGCGAATAATCAGCCCGTAGAGAGCACTCTACCCTTGCGCGGGCAGAGGGGGAGCGATACCTTGCGAGGTGCTCCAACGAGGACTAGGGGGGTGTGTCGACACCTCGATACCTCGGGAAAAAATCGCTGCGTCAATGAGATTTTCTTCTCCCTAGCTCTTTACATTTCCGCATTACTTTCCGTCTTGTTTCTACATTTCCTACTAGAATTGCTTAGGTTGTTTTTAATTCCTATGAACTGCTACCCGCTTTCTAGCTAGGACACACGGACGGTAGGCACTAGGGGCTGATTGGCATTTGATAGGTTTTTATATTTGCTTCAGAAATCTAAAACAAGCCCAATTCACCCCCCCTCTTGGGCATCTTGATCCTTTCAATTGGTATCAGAGCCTTATTGCTCTAATTTAGGCTTCACCGCCTAGAGCAAGATGTCCCATGGGGATGGACCGCCACCCATGTTCGATGGGGATGACTTTCCGTATTGGAAAGTGCGGATGGAGGCCTATCTTGAGGCCGTGGATGTCGGCGTTCACAAAGCCGCCACCCAAGGTGGATCGGTGTTCGCCGAGGACCCTTACTTTGAGAAGAACAATGCCAAGGCAAAGAATATTCTTTTCCGTGGCATTTGCAAGGATGTGTTCAACCGTGTGCGGAATTGCAAAACCGCGCATGAGATTTGGACAAACATTTGTGCTCTTCACGAGGGCACTAAATGTGAAAGAGAAGAGCGCTATCACCTTATCATTGCTAAGTTAAATGCTTTCACTATGCTATCTCATGAAAATGCTAATGAAATGTATTCTCGCTTGAATGTGCTTGTAGAGGAGTTGAATGGCCTTGGACTCTCTCAAATGACACCGGCCGATGTGGTGCGCAAGATACTTTGTGTCCTTCCAATAGACAAGTATAGCCACATCGTCACGGTCCTTCATCAAGGCGATCTCTCCGCAACTACACCAACGCAAGTGTTGGGCAAGATCAATGCTCATGAGATGTAAATGAAGATCAATGATGGAACTTCATCATCCTCCAAGAAGAAAGAGAAGGAGGAGAAGAAGGACTTGGCTCTCAAGGCATCTTCCAAGGAGAAGTGCAAGATTCAATATGTCGTTGAGAGTACAAGTGATGATGATGATGATGAAGACAACATCGCTCTCATGGTGAAGAAGACCGCCAAGATGTTGAAGAGGCTAAACAAGAACGAAGTCAAGTTTGACTCAAAGAAGAAGAAATTCTTCACAAGCTCTTCAAGAAATCCAATCTCCCAAATGAAGTGCTACAATTGCGGCACTCTTGGTCATCTAGCCCATGCATGTCCCGAAGAGAAGAAAGACAAGTTCAAGAACAACAAGTTCAAGAACTTCAAGAAGAACAAGGGCGACAATGATGACTCAAGTGATGATAACAAGAAGCAAGACAAGCCATACAAGAAGAAGAAGAACTTCAACTTCCACAAGAAGAAGAAGGATGGCAAGGCTTACATTGTGGGTGATTGGCTCACCGACATTGATGATTCAAGCGACTCCTCCGATGATGAGAGTGAAGAAGAGAAGGTGGCCGCTTTGGTGATTGGTTCTTCGATTCCACCACCACCTCCTCCCTCATCGCCGGGCTCATCCTCTACACACCTATGCCTTATGGCTAAAGGTGACAAGAAGGTACAAAAAGAGGATGATGGTGATGACCTCTCTAGTGATGATAGTGATGATGAAGAAGCACCTTCCTATGATGAGCTAATTAAAATTTGCAACAAATATGCTAGCATCATA
This sequence comes from Microstegium vimineum, assembly GCA_022036555.1. Classification (NCBI taxonomy): domain Eukaryota; kingdom Viridiplantae; phylum Streptophyta; class Magnoliopsida; order Poales; family Poaceae; genus Microstegium; species Microstegium vimineum. The sequence continues at coordinate 28,853,507 of CM039128.1, forward strand.
AGGAAGTACAAGAGTAAAAATGACAAACTTCTTGAAATCAAGGAAAACTTGCATGATAAGCTTGATAACTTGTCTAGTGCTAATGATGATTTGAAGCTTGAGATTAACTCTCTCACATCTAGCACTAGGGAGCTCAAAGCCTCTCTTAAGCAAGCCAATGAGAAACATGATAAGCTTGAGAGGTCATCCCAAGAGCTCCTCACAAGGTTTAACTTGCTAAAAGATGACTACAACCAAGTGAAAAATGATCATGGCACACTAGTGGTAGCAAATGAATTACTTACTCAAGATCTTACACATGTTGCTACTAACCCATGTGCTAAGTGTGCAAGTGCTACCTCTTGTGGTATCGAGCTTGATGATGTGGCTCTTGAGCAAAGTGCCAAGTGCAAGGGCAAGAGAGTTGTAGAAGCTGACAAGTATGATGACTATGTGAAGATGAGTGAAGAGAACTCAAAGCTCAAGGAAGAGCTAATCAACCTCAAGGAAAACAAGCCCTTCACCATCAAGCCGGCTTAAGAAGAAGACAAAGATGCTATCACTTTGATCAACTCTCTTCGAGAAGAAATTGCCAAGCTCAAGAATGACAAGACCAAGCTTACAAGTGGCCTTGAAAAGTTCACCAAAGGCCATAATCTCCAAAGTGAGCTTTTAATGAGCACCATCATGAAGAGTGACAAGACCAGTATTGGGTACAAGGAGAACCAAGTGATGAAGGCCAAGGTCAAGATTGAAGCCAAGAACTACTACAAGAACAAGTACAATGGCTACAATCAAGAGAAGCCAAAGCCCAAGCCTAAGAGGTGTTTTGGATGTGGACAAATTGGTCATCTATCATTTCAATGCAAGACTCCACTTCCCAAGACCTTGCCCAAGCACACTAGGCCATTTGCTCAAGATGCTCACTATGTCATCAACAAAGATTCCAAGGGTAGACCACTTGTGGTGTTTCTTGGACCACCAATGAAGAACAAACCTAGGGTTCTTTGGGTTGCTAAGGAGTTGGTTGAACAAGGCAATGGGGCCCCGCACTAAGGGGGTTCCCAAACAACAAGCTTAACTCCAAGTTGCTTGTGTGTAGGTGAACTACAAGACCGGTGGGAGCCATTGGGTAATTGATAGTGGTTGCACTCAACACATGACCGGCGACCCCCGGATGTTCACCACACTTGATGAGGATTGTGCAAATCAAGACAAGATTACTTTTGGATATAATTCAAAGGGCAAAGTTCAAGGCTTAGGCAAAGTGGCTATCTCCCAAGATCAATCAATCTCAAATGTCTTGCTAGTACAATCATTGAGCTTCAACATGCTATCGGTTGGTCAACTTTGTGATCTCGGGTTTCATTGTCTCTTCACACCAAATGAGGTGATTGTGACCAAGATTGAAGATTCATCAATGATATTCAAAGGGTTCTGGCACAACAAACTCTACTTAGTGGACTTCACTTCCAATGAAGCAAACTTGCAAGCGTGTCTATTCTCCAAGAATTCTTTGGGTTGGCTATGGCATAGAAGATTAGCTCATGTGGGCATGTCAACTTTGAAGAAACTTGTCAAGAAGGAAATGGTTAGAGGAATCAAGGATGTGGTGTTTGAGAAGGACAAACTTTGTAGTGCATGTCAAGCCGGCAAGCAAGTGGTAAACACTCATCCAACCAAAGCTTTCATGTCAACCTCAAGAGTCCTAGAGTTGCTACACATGGACTTATTTGGCCCTACCACCTATGCTAGTCTTGGAGGAAATCTCTATTGCTTAGTGGTAGTGGATGACTACTCTCGGTACACTTGGGTGTTCTTTCTTCAAGACAAGGGAGAGACACAAGGCATCTTCAAGAAGTTTGCTACAAGAGCTCAAAATGAATTTGATGTGAAGATCAAGAAGATTAGAAGTGACAATGGCACCGAATTTGTGAACACAAAGATTGAAGACTATTGTGATGAAGTTGGGATCAAGCATGAGGTGTCCGCCACATATACTCCACAACAAAATGGTGTCGTAGAGAGGAAGAACCGGACACTCATAACTCTAGCAAGGTCTATGCTTGATGAGTACAACACTCCCGAGAAGTTTTGGGCGGAGGCAATCAACACTGCTTGCTATGTGGCAAACCGTCTCTTCGTCCAAAGGCTATTAAAGAAGACCCCCTATGAGCTTGTCAATGGGAAGAAGCCGGATATTTCATTCTTCCGAGTGTTTGGTTGCAAGGTGTACATCTACAAGAAGCGCCAACACTTGGGTAAATTCCAACGATGGTGTGACATTGGTTTCCTTGTTGGTTATTCACTTAAATCCAAGGCATACCGTGTATTTAACAAAGCCACCGACTTAGTTGAAGAAACGTATGACTTGGAGTTTGATGAAACTAATGGCTCCCAAGGAGCGCTTGAGGATATTGATGTAGGTGATGAACCCTTGAGGGAGGCAATGAAGAATATGCCAATTGGTGCTATCAACCCGCAAGAGGTGGAAGAAGTTGAAGATGAAGCAAATCAAGATCCTTCTCCACCTCACACGCCTCAAGTTGATGAAGGAGATCAAGTGAGAGAAGCTCAAGAAGACACTCACATGCCTCAAGATCAAGCCGAGGCCGAAGCAAGCAATGTTGAAGCACCACATCCTCCTCCTCAAGAGACAAATAGAAAATCAATATCCATCCTTCAAGCTCACCCCCATGATCAAATCATAGGGAGTCCATCAAAGGGAGTAATGACTCGCTCTAGACTTGCATCTTATGTTGAACATCACTCGTTTGTTTCCTTTGTTGAGCCTACTAGTGTAGAAGAAGCACTTGCGGATCCGGATTGGGTGAATGCCATGCATGAAGAACTCAACAACTTCACTCGGAAACAAGTGTGGACACTTGAAGAGAAGCCAAAGGATGCAAGAATCATTGGCACCAAATGGGTGTTTAGGAACAAGCAAGATGATCAAGGCGTGGTTGTGAGGAACAAAGCAAGATTGGTGGCAAAGGGGTTCTCTCAAGTAGAAGGACTTGATTTTGGAGAGACCTTTGCTCCGGTTGCAAGACTTGAAGCCATCCGTATCCTTTTGGCGTATGCTTCACATCACAAAATGAAACTCTTTCAAATGGATGTGAAGAGCGCTTTCTTAAATGGTTTCATTAATGAACTTGTCTTTGTCTCACAACCTCCCGGGTTTGAAGACCCAAACTTGCCTAATCATGTGTATAGGTTGTCCAAGGCACTCTATGGATTGAAGCAAGCTCCAAGAGCTTGGTATGAAAGGCTAAGGGACTTCCTAATCAAGAAGGGCTTCAAGATCAGGATCGTCGACACTACTCTATTCACCAAGAAGCTTAATGGAGAGATCTTTGTTTGCCAAGTATATGTCGATGACATTATATTTGGGTCAACAAACCAAGACCATTGCAAGGAATTTCGTGACTTGATGTCCAAGGAGTTCGAGATGTCAATGATTGGCGAGCTAACCTTCTTCCTCGGCTTTCAAGTGAAGCAAATGAGAGAAGGGACCTTCATCTCTCAAGAAAAGTACACGTATGATCTACTTAAGAAGTTCAAGATGGAGGATTGCAAGCCAATCAAGACCCCAATGCCTACTAATGGGCATCTCGATCTCGATGAGGGAGGTAAACCGATTGACCAAACTCTTTATCGTTCTATGATCGGTAGTTTACTTTACCTCACCGCTTCTAGGCCGGATATCATGTTTAGTGTGTGTTGTGTGCTAGGTTTCAAGCAAACCCTAAGGAGTCGCATCTTTGTGCGGTTAAAAGAATCCTTAGGTACTTAAGGCACACCCCTAGCATGGGTCTTTGGTATCCCAAAGGAGCTCCCTTCCAACTAGTTGGCTATTCCGATTCGGATTATGCTGGGTGCAAGGTTGATAGGAAGAGTACCTCCGACGGGTGCCACATGCTAGGAAGATCACTTGTTTCTTGGTCCTCAAAGAAGTAAAACAGTGTGGCATTGTCAACCGCCGAGGCGGAATACATTGCCATGGGAGCAAGTTGAGCACAAGTCTTATACATGACCCAAACACTCTTTGATTACGGCGTGTTTTTAAAAGAAGTTCCACTTTTGTGTGATAATGAAAGCGTCGTAAAGCTTGCTAACAACCCGGTTCAACACTCTCGCACCAAGGACATTGATATTCGCCATCACTTTCTAAGAGATCATGTGGCTAGGAAAGACATCACACTAGTTGGAGTTAAGAGCGAAGATCAATTGGCGGATATCTTCACTAAACCACTCGATGAAACAACCTTTTGTAGGTTGAGAAGCGAGTTGAATGTGCTTGATCACTCTAACTTCACTAAAAGATGAGCTTGTGTGAATCATGCATTCATATGTAATATAACATGTTTAATTTGGTAATGGACATAGGCTTGCCTAACACGGTTAAGATAACCGCCCTCAAAGCGTGTGACAAAGCTTAACCACGGTTTGAACTTGCAAGCAACCTAGATTCAAATTCCGTTTTGCATTGCATATGCATGAGTGTTGCTTCTTCGTTTCTTTTCGGTTAAGTTTATTGGTCATCATTAGGTTCAACACTTAGGGGGAGCAATTCAACGCTCTAGCTTCAGCTAATACCCCTCTTGTGCCCCTAAGGTGACCCTTGGAGCTTTATTGAACTATTTTCTTATAAAAACTAATCCTAGCCTATGGCAAACTACTTCTAAAATTGAGGGTTTGAGAGATGGTTCTTATGTTAAGTCCAACAAGTGTTCCTCTCTGCTCTTTTATGTTGGTACTTGACTAAGAGAAAAGATTGGAGAGAAAAATAGGAAAATTCAGAGCAATATTAAGCACCGGACCACTCTGCATTGGTCCGACGCCTCGACCCTTACTGCATAAATTTTCTCCAGCCACAAAATCTGTCGGACCAGTGTCCGACGCTCCACCGGACCAATGACAAGTTGTCCGGTGCCTCTGTAAATCCTATCCTTGCACCGTCGGACCAGTCCGGTGCTCCATCGGACTAGTCCGGTGAGTCGTCCGGCGCAGTAGTCCGGTGGTCAGTTGCTCTCTGTTTCTTTTTCTCTGGTACCGTCGGACCACCCGTCGGACCAGCCACCGGACCAAGCAGAGTGGTCCGACGCTTTGAAAATTTGCGGATAACCCCCGCGTGCGGTCCTGTTTCTGCAGTTCTTCCTTCTTCCTCTGCCGACCGTACGCCGCCATTCTATCGCCGCCACAGCTCCGCCGCCACCTAACCACCACGCCTGCTCCCCTGCACCACTAAAGCCGCCGCCAGTGAACTTCTCCCCGAGCTCCGCCGCCATTCCTCCCCTTCTCGCCGTGCATCAGCACCGCCGCCGCCTCCCTGCTCCACCGTCGTCCTCCACCTCGCCGTCGGTGAATAGCTCAGCTCTCCGCGCCCAAGCTCCACTCTCCTCCCTGCCAAGCTGAGCCACCTAGGGTTTCCCCCCTCCTCTCCATTGCCTCTACAAAATCTCAAAGGCTAGGGTTTGCCCTAACCCTAGGAGGGGTTGTTTTTGCCGCGTTCGTCCTCGAACGAATTCACTTCGTCATCGTCTTCGACGCGTTTCGTCCTCGACCGATTTCCTATCATCATCGACGGCTTCGCTATCTCGCTAGGGTATGGTTCCAATCGTCGATATCGCGTTTTGTCGAGTCGTCAATTGAGTCATGACCTAGTATTATTCCTTGAAAATCATTTATCCATATTCAATCCAATTCACTAAATCAATTGCCAATTGTAATTCGCAGCTGGTATATCTCTTTCGGAGAGTTCTTTGGTACTTGACATTGCTCTGAATAGCTACGTTTTCTTACCTCAGGTATCATGTCAGATTTCCTTCTTTCACTTATCTAGATGCTTGCTTCTATACGGATTCTTATCTCTAGATTATATATATATATATATGCTTATGTATACCCTGTCTATTCTATCCAGCAGCAGTCAGTGGCAGTTAAACTCGGGGCAAAGCTCGCGAGTAAGGATTGAGGCAAAGCCTCAGAGGTTCAGTCCAGTGGCTTGGAGGCCCCTCTGTCAGTTGTACTTGCAGTGATCTGTCAGTGGTTCTGGTGGCAGTGGCACTTGTGTTTGACAGTTGTCAGTGGGCAGTGGTTCTGTGATTGTTTCAGTATGACTCGCAGTACTCGTGCTCGTGCAGCTGGGTCCGGTGATGATGCTCCTCCACCTCCACGTCCTTCCAGTGATAAGGGCAAGAAGCCCGTTGTTGAGAAAGCCAAGAAGAAGAAGCGCAAGCTCACAGAGGCTGAGAAAGCCGAGGCAGTGGCTGATGCAGCGGACCGTGCAAAGCGAGGCGGTCGCCGAGGTACCGTGAGACTCGGCACCCCTCCCCGGGATCTTCCCTCTTCTCCTCCAGCTGGGTCACACACTGAGGACACTCCACAGGAGCCAGAGCTTGTCACAGAGGCCCTGGGTACACCGTTGGCACCTAGTTCCTGGGGGCGTTCCGCCCGCTCCCAGTCAGCTCAGTCACCTCAGTCAGCGGCTCCCACCGCAGCTGCAGCCTCAATTCACCTCGATCTGAGGAATCTTACGGCAAAGCAAGTGAAGAAACTCAGATTTGTTGCTCTAGAGAAGTGGTGTCCGGATCAGAGAGACCCCAGAGCCTCACCAGGATGGCATACACCTCTCATGGAGGACTTCTACCGAGCAGCTCAGCTGACCAGCATTCAGATACGACCACACAGGGTTTGCTCCTTAGAGAGCATAGTTGAGCTAGCAGGTGAGGAGATCAGGTCGTTCTTGACTTACCTACCGGGACTCGCCGATTTACTCGGGCGTTCTGGTAACTATATAGAAAGATGGGTCAGAGAGTTCTATGCTTCAGTTTGGGTGGATCCGGAGCACAAGTTTGTGCAGTACACCTTCATAGGCGAGAGGTACAGGCTATACTTGACCAGACTCAGAGAGATCTTTCGCCTCCGTCAGCAGGGTGGTGAGCTTGACTTACACTACGAGTGCTACCGAGGAGCCTCAGTGCCTCGCAGAGCTCGAGGTGGCCGTACTTTGTCAGTGCAGGAGGTGGCTCCTCTCTTCAAGCCACCCTTCTCAGAGGGCTCCAGGCATAGCCCAGCAGAGCTCAGGCCTACAGTTCACAGGTTGAACGAGGTGCTCCGTCGTACTCTGCTACCTCGCACGGGTTACAAGGAAGGATTGACCAACATGCAGCAGCTTCTCCTTCAGGCCCTGGTATCTCAGACACCATTCGATGTTGCAGATTTTCTTGTGTCAGAGATAGAGGATGTGATAGCAGATGGCATGAGGGCCCGACGACAGTTTCCCTATGCTCACTGGATTTCTTCGATTATTGCTATTGAGCTAGAGGGAGCGAACCCTGGACTCCGCGCACTACTGGATCAGTCGTCGACTACTTTCCCAGATTACAGAGTCCTGGGGTCATTTGATAGCCGGTTTGGAAACCGGGTCCTCCGACTTGTCAGAGAGAGGACAGCACCAGCTGACAGAGCAGAGGTCGATGCTCAGGATGAGGCGATTCGCGGTGTTGAGCAGCAGGAGCTCCATGGTCTAGATACTGGAGCTGATGTGACTCCTGAGGATACTTCAGACAGCTTAGACGCCGATTTCCAGCCAGTTCCACAGATGCCCCCACGGGCTCACGACACTGAGGCTAGCGGCTCTGCCTCTGCCACCGAGACGATGATGTTGAAGTTTCTTGACCGTCTCAACGAGCAGCAGAGTTCTCTCGTCACTGCAGTCACACAGGTCCAGCAGCGACAGGACGAGATGCAACGACAGTCAGAGGAGCGTCACTTCGAGATGCAGCGACAGATGCTCGCTATGCAGCTAGAGTCTCAGCGCCTTCAGTTACAGTCCCAGTAGTTGCAGCAGCAGAACATGGCCTTTATGGCCCACATGATGAAATGGACTGGCGCTCCTCCTCTAGAGTTTCCTGCAGCTCCTCAGATACAGATGATGAGCACGTCTCAGCCCTCACAGTCAGTTGGGCAGCTAGGAGGGCCACAGTTCTTAGTTGGACCCTCAGTTGGCCCTTCAGTGGCCCCTACGAGCTCCGCCGGTCAGTCAGTCACTCCCACCCCAGCCATACAATCCAGTGGACTTCAGAGTGCCGGATTGACCACCCCGTTCCAGTCACCGGCGACTCAGGTGACTCAGTGGTTGGACACCTTTGGACCCACTCAGCAGTTCACCCCTCTCACTATAGGTTTCACTCCTCTTACCGCTACGATGGGTGCTACTGCTAGAGATCTGTCAGCGTCCTTCAGTGACATTACTGGTCAGCCGTCCCCCACTAGTCCTCAGATAGCAGCAGAGGTTGAGGCCGAGCTCGTTGCACCGACAGCCGATCAGCACCGTTCCTCAGTAGCTTCCTCCGAGGCTACACACGACAGTCGGGCTCTAGCCGTGTCTACTCCACCTACAGCTGCAGTTGCTACCGATGCTACAGTTGTCACCTCCACTCCAGTACAGCCTATGCAGTCTCCGGTTCTTCAGACTCCAGTCGAGTCAGTGCATGAGGCACCACTGGACACCGCAGCTCCTGAGGCTCCCGCAGAGACACTGGCACCGGTTACCGCTCCTACTGCTTCTCCAGCTACTGCTCCCGAGTCTTCGACCGGAGCAGAGCTGTCAGCTTCCGACCCCCAGACCGCTTCACTACCAGCTACAAACACTCAGGGGGAGGATTCAGATGATGAGACTTATCTGGCAGCTTTCAGGGTGCTTGACCGGTCCACGGCTGCTTCCACTCCACCTCCAGACGCTTAGTTTAGGTGTTTCGATGCCAAAGGGGGAGAGGGAGAGTCGAGTAGATTCGTTCTTTTGTTGTGTATAAACTCTATTGCATCATGCATCACGTTTACCGTCTTAATGCATTGTATGATATGTGTTATGGTTGAGACTTGCTGGTTGTGTGACATGTGTGGACTTTCATCGATATATATATCATGTCACTTGGTTATGCTATATTGCTTCCGCGCTAATCTCTGATCTTTTGGCTATAGCATATCCTTTTTGAAATCAAGTACTATGCTCATTTCATACCTATTGTGCTTATCATGGCTTGAATGGTTAGGCATGTACTTGTCTTTCTTATAACTAACCCATGCCTATCTCATGTCAAGTCATGTTTTCTCTTATCAAAATTCACTCATTATTCTCTACTCGAGCTTGTATTGTTGTCAATCACCTAAAAGGGGGAGATTGTAGAATCATGGACCCTTGTGTTTAGGCGATTAACGACAATACTAGATCACTATGACTAACGCGTGTTTTGCAGAGACAAAGTCATTTATGTTAGGTCATAAGTGATGCATTTTGAATGGGCTTAATGGATATTCATGCCCCCAAGATGGAAATCATTTCGGTTGCAAAGGATGGAGATACACGACGAAGACTAGGCTAGTTCTTAGTGCCATAAGGTTGAGAAGGGCACTAAGTATAGCTAGGGCTTTTGTTTTTTCCTTTGACCGTACTATAAAGGGGGGTATGAGGTTAGTAGCTTGACCTAGGAGAGTTTAGGAAAGTGGGTATATGCACACTTGTCACAACTAGTCCTAGAGACCTTGCTTTTAGCCCTTGGTAAACCCTAGAAATGGTAGGAGCAAAATCCCTTAAGAAACCTCAGCGAAAACGGTTGAAAAAGAGGGAGAAAGAGGCTCCGGACCACTCTGCTAAGTGGGCGTCGGACCATAGGAGAGTGGTCTGACGGTCCCTGACTTAGGCAGATTCTCAGCTCGAGGAGCTCCGGACCACCTGTCTGGAAAGCACCGGACCATAAGAGAGTGGTCCGGTGGCTTGGTTCAGAGAGACAGAAGGCTTCGGACCAGTCCGACGGTTCATCCGACGGCTAGTCCGACGCCTCATGACAGGGGTTTGGGTTTATGCAGAGAGCACCCTGGCTCCGGACCAGAGCGTCGGACCAGGGCACCGGACCAAGGAGAGTGGTCCGATGGTGTGTAAAAGAGAGAAAGGATTTCACTTAGAGAGCACCGAGGCTCCGGACCAGAGCGTCGGACCAGTGCGTCGGACCAAGTAGAGTAGTCCGATGGTGCCTGAGTTTGAAATCAGAGTGAGCTCCGGACCAGTGTGCATGGTCCGGTGATGTGAGCTCCGGACTAGTCCGGTGGCTACGCAGAGAGATGAAAAAGTAAAAAACGGCTAGTTTTGGAGGTGGGGACTATTTATAGTTGCCCCCTTGGTCCTTAGAGGGCTCCTTGGCCATTGTTTCAGCTGGTGACACCTTGAGAAATCTTTTGGAGAGCCAAGAGACTAGTGAGGGAGAGATTAGAGAGAGTTCATCTTGTTCTTCCCTCCTAGAGTGATTAGGAGTGACTTGTGTGCATCCATCCACCTTCCTAGCCTTGAGTGGGTCAAGTGAAGGTCTTGTGCTTGTTACTCTTGGTGTTCGACAGCACCTAGACGGTTTGGTGGTGTTCGGAGGAAGTGACCGCCGGGAGATTGTTGGCGGCTCTTCTCCAAGCTCTTGTGATCGGTTGTGGGCGATTCACCGAGCCGAAGTGGCGAAGAATCAGCCCGTAGAGAGCACTCTACCCTTGCGCGGGCAGAGGGGGAGCGATACCTTGCGAGGTGCTCCAACGAGGACTAAGGGGTGTCTCGACACCTCGATACCTCGGGAAAAAATCGCTGCGTCAATGAGATTGTCTTCTCCCTAGCTCTTTACATTTCCGCATTACTTTCTGTCTTGTTTTTACATTGCTACTAGAATTGCTTAGGTTGTTTTTAATTCCTATGAACTGCTACTGCTTTCTAGCTAGGACACACGGACGGTAAGCACTAGGGGTGATTGGAATTTGATAGGTTTTTATATTTGCTTTAGAAATTTAAAACAAGCCCAATTCACCCCCCCCTCTTGGGCATCTTGATCCTTTCAGATACTAAGGAATAGATGAGGAATGAGTAATGAGTAATGAGTATCACTGCATGTGTAATGGAGAGTTTTCATCTATCTCTTCCCAATACAAGATAAGTGTCACATAAGATATAGATAATGAATGAATAGTGATAAAAGATAAATACTGATCAGCATATATGTAGCCACATAAGATAATGATAAGCACCTCAACAGATATTCTAGCAAGACATTAGCATGGAATTAGGACGAACTATAAGAATATTGTCTAAGTCATTCTTAACTATACAATCTAGTATACTATGATTAGTGCAATTATACTTGGCAATCATGGCGAGATAAGAGATATTCATGTATAGTGAGTATTACAAAGGAAGATGAGAAACATAGCAATCACTTCCCCGTAATAGTACTGCTCTGCCTGCCCTACAAACGGGAGGAGGACTACAATGGACTCAACATGACTGACACTCCCGCGAACTACCTCACGATCTAGAATGTAGGGTACAATCGCAGATAAATACAGTCTAGGCACCACGCCTACACAATATCTATCATTTACCCACAGCGCTGATGGATAAACGTTATACGATCCTAAACATGTATATGATTCAGATCTAACTATGCCAAGCATATAATCATAATAGACTAAAAACGATATAATTGAGAACATAATCAAATAGAGTAAAGTCATAAACAATATAATGAAGTAGAGCAAAGTCATATCCATAATATTGAAGAACAAATGATGAATAAGGAAGAACTAGAGAGAGAATTACTAATAATCCTCTTGACAGATCCGGAAACCAATCAAAGATTGACTCCTTGTAGTTCTAATCCTATATATATAGCTATGCTAAACTAGAGATCTAGTTGATGTGGTGGCTCTAGGGCTTGATTAGGGGCTTCTCCTCTTGAGATGGATGATGAATGATGAATTAGGTCAGAGAGGCTCTTCTCCTCACGGCCAGGGGACCTTCCTTATATAGCCCCCTCAAATGAATGTCAACCGTCAGATCAAACCGACCTTAATGGAGGGCTTAGATGCAACCTCAAAGGCGGTGGAGAGAGGGTCCACAAAGTAGAGACCCATTGGGCCTTGCCCTAGGGCGGCCGCCCCAGGGGGTAGGGCAGGCGCCCTACCCCTGGGCCCGCTCGGCCTCTCGCTCCTTCCCGCGCCTTCTTGACTCTTCTAGAGTATTCTTATTTCTATGGATGATGTTTATCTCTATGTAATCATGACATGTGGGACTTTCCTTCATATTTCCTGATATCCCCCTGCAGAAATAGACATTCACCAAAACTTATGGAATTCTGTTAGTGTAAACCCTATTTCTAGGTGTTGGTTTCATATAGATCCTTTTCCTTGTCTAGTTGATGGTTGGATTTGGTACTTAAGGACCGTCAACATCATCCTTCTTCTTCTTGTGGAAGTCGAAGTTCTTCTTCTTCTTGTAAGGCTTTTCTTGTTTCTTTTCAGCATCACTTGAGTCATCTTGAGCACCCTTCTTCTTGTAGTTCTTAAACTTCTTGTTCTTGAACTTGTCTTTCTTTTCTTTGGTGCATGCATGAGCTAGATGACCAAGTATCCCACAATTGTAGCACTTCATTTGTGAGATGGGCTTCCTTGAAGAGCTTGTGAAGAATTTCTTCTTCTTTGAGTCAAACTTGACTCCATTCTTGTTTAGCCTCTTCAACATCTTGGTGGTCTTCTTCACCATGAGGGCGATGTTGTCATCATCTTCATCATCACTTGCACTCTCATACATGATTTGCATCTTGCACTTCTCCAAAGAGGATGCCTTGAGAGCCAAGTCCTTCTTCTCCTCCTTCTCTTTTTCTTTCTTCTTAGAGGAGGATGAAGAACCGCCATCACCAATCTTCATGTACATCTCATGAGCATTGATTTTGCACAAGACTTGTGTTGGTGTAGTGGCGGAGAGATCCCCTTGGTGAAGAACCATGACGATGTGGCCAGACTTGTCAATTGGCAAGACACAAAGAATCTTGCGCACCACATCGGCCGGTGCCATTTGGTTGAGGCCAAGCCCATTCAATTCTTCTACAAGAATGTTAAGACATGAGTACATCTCATTTGCATTTTCATTACCAAGCATAGTAAAAGAATTGAGCTTTGCCATGACCAAGTGATAGTGTTCCTCACGCTCACTCTTTGTGCCTTCGTGAAGAGCAAAAATAGTGGTCCACAACTCAAATGTGTCTTTGGCATTACGCACCCGGTTGAAGACATCCTTGCAAATGCCGCGAAAGAGTATGTTCTTCGCCTTCGCATTGTGCTTCTCAAAGTAGGGGTCTTCCGCAAAGTAAGAACCCCCCTTTGTGGCGGCTTTGAGCATGCCCGCATCAACGGCCTCTAGATAGGCCTACATACGAACTTTCCAATAAGGAAAGTCATCTCCATCGAACATGGGAGGTGGTCCATCCCCATGGGACATCTTGCTCTAGGAAGTAAAGCCTAATTTAAGAGCAACCTCGCTCTGATACCAATTGAAAGGATCAAGATGCCCAAGAGGGGGTGAATTGGGTTTATTTCAAATTTCTAAAGCAATATGAAATCCTAGCAATGCCAATTACCCCCTAGTGTCTACCGGTAGTGTGTCCTAACTAGAAAGTGGTAGCAATTCAATGGAAGTAAGGACGATGTGGTAAGTAATGCGGTAAGAAAGAGCTAGGGATAGAAAGCTTTGACACGACGACATTTTGCCGAGGTATCGAGGAGTCGACACTCCCCCTAGTCCTCGTTGGAGCACCCGCGCAAGGGTATCACTCCCCCTCAACCCGCGTAAGGGTTGAGTGCTCTTTACGGGCTGGTTCTTCACCACTCTGGCTCGGTGAACCGCCCACAAACGATCACAAGTCGATGGAGAAGGGCCACCGACAATCCTCTGACGATCACCTTCCTCCAAGCACCACCGGACCGTCTAGGTGATGTCGATCACCAAGAGTAACAAGCCTTGATCTTCACTTGACTCAAATAAGCCTCACAACTACAGTGGATGCACACTTGAACTCTTGGATGAACTAGAGGAGAGGATGGATGGATTCGCGAATCACTCTCTCTCTCTCTCTCTAGGGCTCTTGCTCTCTTCCCAACCTTCTCAAAAACTTCAGCAACTGAAATGAGCAAAGGCAAGGTGGGAGAAGCAAAGGGTGAAGTATTTATACTCCCCCTCACACTCAGCCCTTGTTGACGGTAATTTCACCATGTTTTTATACCATCAAAACCATCAACAAAATACCTTTTCCAGGAGCTAGCAAGCAAAGACATAATGATTTTATCAAATAAACAGTTCCACATGTCCATAGAGTATTTCTTGCAGATTTACAGGAAATGGAGAGAAATGAGCTAGTGGAACCCACCATAGGGGGGTCGGCCGACCACCCTATGGGGCCCACCAGCCATCCCAAGCACTCCACATCATAGGAGGACCCACCTATCATAGTAAGGGGTCACTACCCCTCTAATGTAGGTCAGCCGACCTATAAATGGCACCCACCAAGATCGCTGATGACGACCCGTAGGGTTCGAAGTTCGATCTTTCGATGAGAGTTGGTGGATAACTCGATTTGTGGAGGGAGATGACGTTCACGGCTCGACTACAACCGTCCAAGGACGCTGCGCCTTAGCAACCGATACACCACCTCCGATGGCTGTCGTGATCTTGCGGCGCGACAACCAGCCACTAGGGCTCCTGTCCTGCTAGCAATCGAAGAACCAGCAAGAACAAGATGAACAAGCACTCAGTTGCAAGATGAATATGAGGGTTTCAATCTGAGAACACAATATGGTGAGGTTCTGATGACAATCAGACGGACGGTTGAACCAACACGCGCGCTGAAAGGCGGTAGCAATAGCTAACTCGACGAAACAAAACCTAAACTGTTTGTGGCGGCTCTAAAGACTTATAAGGAGTTGGGAGGACGACCACAAGGGTGTTGGGGTCGTTCTCCAACCCTAGGATGCGTCCCTAATGGACCCAACTTGATACATGGGCCACAGGCCCAAAATAAGGTGACGCAGCACCGGTGGACAGAAAAGGTCTCGGTACAAAAACGATGACTCTGGACGCATCTGATAAGGTATAGCCATGCTTCTGGATCCGTTGGAAAGTAGACTTGATAAGCTTTCCAAAGAGTGTGAGAATGTCCCAATCGGAGTCCGTATGAAGTCGTGGCATCCATCACAAGTTGGTGCTGTCCTGCAGTCCAAATCTAGCTAGCGCCCATCCCGTGTCCCGCTAATCCTCTCCATTGTTCCTGAGCAAAACAAGAGTGCACGTGTCTCCATTGTCTAAATATAATGGACAAGAGTTTGAGAATAAACTTACTTGATGATTGAGTTCACGGGCACGAGCACGAGTAATAGGACCAAGTGGTGCTGGAGATGGTTTTGGTGTGGTGTTGATGTCCTCATCATCCTCCCCTTCTTGCATTTGAGTCGTCCTCGACTCAAGCTCATCTTCCTCTCCCAAATATGGCTTCAAATCTGCAATGTTAAATATGGGACTAATCCCAAAAGCTACAGGAAGATCAAGCTTATATGTATTCTCATTAATACGTTTTAGCACTTTAAATGGTCCCTCAGCTCTAGGCAGCAATTTAGATTTTCGCAATTCAGGAAACCTATCCTTTCTCAAATGCAACCAAACCAAATCACCAGGTTCAAAAATCAATTGCTTTCTACCTTTATCACCAGCAATCTTATACTTAGCATTCATGCGCTCTATGTTTTCTTTAGTTGTTTCATGCAATTTTAACATCAACTCAGCACGTTGCTTAGCATCAAAATTCAATTGTTCAGAAGTTGGTAGAGGCATTAAATCAATAGGAGCACGTGGTAACAAGCCATAAACAACCTCAAATGGGCACATCTTGGTAGTAGAATGCAATGAACGATTATAAGCAAACTCAATATGAGGCAAACAATCTTCCCACATCTTAATATTCTTCTTTAAAACAGCCCTTAACATAGTAGATAAAGTTCTATTCACAACTTCAGTTTGACCATCAGTTTGGGGATGACATGTGGTAGAAAATAAAAGCTTAGTCCCCAATTTACCCCATAAAGTTCTCCAAAAATGGCTAAGAAATTTAGCATCTCGATCAGAAACAATTGTATTTGGCACACCATGCAAACGAACAACTTCTCGAAAGAACAAATCAGCAATATGTGTAGCATCATCAGTTTTATGACAAGGTATAAAGTGTGCCATCTTAGAAAATCTATCCACAACCACAAAAACACTATCACGACCCTTCCTAGTCCTTGGCAATCCCAAAACAAAATCCATAGAAATATCTTCCCAAGGAGCATTAGGAACAGGTAGAGGCATATACAAACCGTGTGGATTTAATCGCGACTTCGCCTTTTGACAAGTCGTGCAGCGAGAAACAAATCTCTCCACATCTCTCCTCATCTTTGGCCAAAAGAAATGACCAGCAAGTATGTCATCTGTCTTCTTTACTCCAAAATGTCCCATCAAACCACCTCCATGCGCTTCCTGAAGCAACAACAAACGAACGGAGCTAGCTGGAATGCATAGCTTGTTAGCTCTAAACACAAAGCCATCATTTAGAACAAATTTATTCCATGCTTTTCCATTCTTACATTGCAGCAACACGTCTTTAAAATCATTATCATGTATATATTGTTGTTTAATTGTTTCCAAACCAAAGATCTTATAGTCAAGTTGTGTTAATAAAGTATATCTCCTAGACAAAGCATCAGCAATGATATTCTCTTTCCCTTTCTTGTGCTTAATGATATAAGGAAAAGATTCAATAAACTCAACCCACTTAGCATGTCTACGGTTCAGTTTTACTTGACTACGAATATGCTTTAAGAATTCATGATCAGAATGAATAACAAATTCTTTGGGCCACAAATAATGCTGCCATGTTTCTAATGTTCGCACGAGAGCATACAATTCCTTATCATAAGTAGAATAATTCAGAAGAGACCCACTTAGTTTCTCACTAAAATATGCAATGGGTTTACCTTCTTGTAACAAAACACCACCCAATCCAATTCCACTAGCATCACATTCAAGTTCAAAAGTCTTATTAAAATCAGGAAGTTGGAGAAGAGGCGCATTTGTCAACTTATCTTTCAACATGTTGAAGGCATTCTCTTGTGGGGTTCCCCAAGAAAACACGACTCCCTTCTTCGTAAGCTCATTCAATGTGCAGCAATGGTGCTGAAATCCTGCACAAAGCGACGATAGAACCCAGCAAGTCCTAGAAAACTCCGCACTTGGGTGATAGTCTTTGGTACTGGCCAACCCTGTATAGCGTCCACCTTGGCTTTATCAACCTCAATTCCCTGTGGAGTAACAACATAGCCAAGAAAAGAAACACGATCTGTGCAAAAGGTGCACTTATCAAGGTTACCAAATAAACGTGCCTCCCGTAGAGCTTTAAAAACAACACATAAATGATCAATATGTTCTTCCATAAATTTGCTGTAAATTAATATATCATCAAAATAAACAACAACAAATCTTCCAATGAAAGCACGCAAAACCTCATTCATCAATCTCATGAAGGTACTAGGTGCATTAGTTAACCCAAAAGGCATGACTAACCACTCATACAAACCAAACTTAGTTTTGAAAGCAGTTTTCCATTTATCTCCCAATTTCATGCGAATCTGATGATACCTGCTACGCAAATCCACTTTGGAAAACACAACAGCACCACTCAATTCATCTAGCATGTCATCTAATCGTAGAATTGGATGACAATATCGAATAGTAATATTATTAATAGCCCGACAATCCACACACATACGCCACGATCCATCTTTCTTAGGCACTAAAATGACCGGAACAGCACAAGGACTTAGAGACTCACGTATGTAACCTTTGCCAAGGAGTTCTTGCACTTGACGCTGAATCTCCTTTGTTTCTTCTGGATTGGTCCTATATGGTGCACGGTTGGGCAATGAGGCACCAGGAATGAGGTCAATTTGGTGCTCAATGCCTCGAAGTGGTGGCAGGCCCGATGGTATTTCACTTGGGAACACATCCGAATACTCCTGCAAAACGTTAGCGACAGCAGGAGGCAAAGAACGCTGCATATCATGAAGGGAAATCAATACCTCTTTGCATACTACAGCATAAGCAACAGTAGTGGAAGCATTCAACTCATTAATATCAGATTTAGTAGCAAGCAAACAATTTCCTTTCAATTTTATCTCCTCTTTTAGATCAGCAACAAATTGGTCATTTTTATTGCTCTCACTTTTAGCTTTTGAGGCTTTAGCTAAATCATCTTGCATAATAGCTTCAGGGGACATAGGATGCAACACAATTTTTCTATCATGGTATAGAAAAGAATATTGATTTGTTCTACCATAATGCATAGAATCTCTATCAAATTGCCAAGGTCGGCCTAGCAGCACATGACAAGCTTGCATAGGCACAACATCACATTCAACCACATCTTTATAGGATCCAATGGAAAAATTGATTCGCACAAGTCTAGTTACCTTTGCCTTACCGCTGTTATTTAACCATTGAATGTAATATGGATGTGGTGTGGTTTGGTGGTAAGCGCAAGCTTCTCCACCATGTCACCGCCTGCCAAGTTGTTGCAGCTACCTCCATCGATGATCATGCGACATGAACGCTCCTTGATGACACACTTTGTTTGGAACAACGTGTGTCGCTGATTTTGCTCTGCCTTCTCCATTTGTGCACTAAGCACACGCTGTACAATGAGGCTCTCATAGCGGTCGGCTTCACCTGCATTAATATGTTCTTCTATACATTCTTCACTACCTGCATGGTCAGCGACAAGCAATGCAAGTGTATCTTCATCAAAATCACTAGCGGACGAATACTCACCATTATCTTTGACGACCATAACGCGCTTGCTGGAACACTCACGCATCACATGTCCATATCCCTGGCACCGGTGACACTGAATGTCTCTCGTTCTACCTGTCGATGCTACGGACGAAGCACTTGCACTAGGCTTCTGGGCTGTCTTGACTACTGAATTTGTGGGAGTAGCACTAGGCTTGTCACTTGAGGATGGCATAGTAGCACGTGTGCGGGACTGCCATGAATTTGTCTTCCCTGCAGAAAAGTTATTCCGAACACTAGCACGTCGCCCCTGCACTTCCCTTTCAGCTTTACAAGCAAGATGAAACAAACGGGTTACATTAGTGTACTCTTTATATGAAAGGATGTCCTGAATTTCACGATTTAACCCACCCAAAAATCTTGCCATAGCAGGTTCCTCATCCTCCTCTAAATTACAACGCAACATACCCATTTGTAATTCTTGATAATACTCTTCTACACTTTTAGCACCTTGTCTTAGTTGTTGCAGTTTATGTAGCAAATCCTGTGCATAGTAAGAAGGAACAAATCTAGCCCTCATGATTCTTTTTAAAGCATCCCAAGTACGTGGTATGTTATTAGGATTTTTCTTATTATACTCTATCCACCATACAGTAGCAAAGTCAGTAAACTCACTAGTAGCAGCCCTAACACGTGTATTCTCAGGAAATTCGTGGCATGCAAACTTTTGGTCAACAGCAATTTCCCATGAAATGTATGCATCAGGATCATACTTACCATCAAAAGGAGGTATTTTAAATTTAATCTTACTGAAAGCATCATTGTTATTATGTACCTCACGTCGACGGTGACCCATACCTCTCCGATTGAAGCGTAGGCGATGTCGATCACTAAGGTCATTGTTATCAAGGTCCATATCACCAGAGTAAGCATCCTCGTCATTATCTTCGACTCGCTCCTCATCCTTGTGGGCGTCATTATGTTGATGTTGACCCTTGCCGTTTGTGTGGAAGTCATCAAAACGACGGAGAAGAGCGGCAAGGCTTTTGTCCATACGAGCAACCGATGCTTCGACTCCTGTAAGTTTGGTGGTGGTGGCAAGTTGGGCGGCCTCTAGTTGCCCAATCTTGTCATTGGTCACCTGTAAATCTCCATCGAGTCCTTCTGTATGCAGCTGCACTTGCCTTGTAAAATGTTGAATGATGCCCTTGGTGCGTGGAGATTGCGGCATGTTGTTATTATCCTCTGTTCCTGACATGGTTTAGAAGACAAGAACAACAAGAAAACAGGTGAAGAAATAAAAGCCCTACAACTATTAGGATGTAGCTACAGCAAGGCACTCGCTCTCAACCTGTTTCTCAAGCTCTTACCAGTTCTTACCTTGCTCAAACAAGAGGGGTCAACAACCAGCAAGCCTGCAACCTTGGAAGTAAATGTATCGGTACCGTAGCACAACACCTGTCAAGTTGTAGTCGAATATGTGGAGTTGTAGGTGGCCAATGTTATGGACAAGGATAGATACTAGCACCACGTTAGTCACAAAAGCAAGTTGAATAATCGTTCAAAGGTGGTACTGTGCTGGTCCTAACCTAGACCGTGCTAGAGACGCGAGCCTGGACACAAAGGAACTCACAAACACCACCTATCCAAAGGAGGGAAACACAAAGATCAGCCCCCTTTTTTTCTATTTTTTTTTTCTTTTCTTTTTTTTTTGCCTTTTTTTTTGGTTTTTTTTTGCTTCTTTTTTTTTCTTTTTTTTTTCTTTCTTTTTTTTTCAGGGATCCTCAAAGCTGATTATATGAACAAAGAGATGTCAAAAGGGCAAATCACCACACACACTTTTTCCAAAAGTGCAGGGGTATATAGGTAATTAAAAGATACTCTCTCTCTCTAAAGTAAGCTTCGCTGTAATATGGTATGAAACTTGCAGTCCTGACTTGTAGTGCGCAACTTAAATATGGAAAACAACACGGACGGCGACAATTTATAGCAGCGAAAACCAGGGTAGTACTCGGACTCGATTCCCGAAATCAACTCGGACTTGAACTTGACAGCAGCGAATACCAGGGTAGTACTCGGACTCGATTCCAGAACACAACTCAAACTCGAACTGGACAGCCGCGAATACCAGGGTAGTACTCGGACTCGAACTTGACAGCAACGAAATCTACTTAGACTCGGACTAGAACGTGACAAGAACTCGAAACTCTAAAGGACTATAACTAAAACCAGCAACTCGACACAACTGATGCAACCGACCACTCAACAAGCCCTAACTAAGTAGTACTAGCAAAAGGCTCAATGGGATTACGGAAAACTAATCTACTATTTTTTTTGGCTTTTCTGGACTATAGGAGAAAAAAAATTGTGAAGAATTGGAAGTCTCTCACCGATAAACCTTGCTCTGATTACCAACTGATGATGACCCGTAGGGTTCGAAGTTCGATCTTTCGATGAGAGTTGGTGGATAACTCGATTTGTGGAGGGAGATGACGTCCACGGCTCGACTACAACCGTCCAAGGACGCTGCGCCTTAGCAACTGATACACCACCTCCGATGGCTGCCGTGATCTTGCGGCGTGACAACCAGCCACTAGGGCTCCCGTCCTGCAAGCAATCGAAGAACCAGCAAGAACAAGATGAACAAGCACTCAGTTGCAAGATGAATATGAGGGTTTCAATCTGAGAACACAATATGGTGAGGTTCTGATGACAATCAGACGGACGGTTGAACCAACACGCGCGCTGAAAGGCGGTAGCAATAGCTAACTCGACGAAACAAAACCTAAACTGTTTGTGGCGGCTCTAAAGACTTATAAGGAGTTGGGAGGACGACCACAAGGGTGTTGGGGTCGTTCTCCAACCCTAGGACGCGTCCCTAATGGACCCAACTTGATACATGGGCCATAGGCCCAAAATAAGGTGACGCAACACCGGTGGACAGAAAAGGTCTCGGTACAAAAACGATGACTCTGGACGCATCTGATAAGGTATAGCCATGCTTCTGGATCCGTTGGAAAGTAGACTTGATAAGCTTTCCAAAGAGTGTGAGAATGTCCCAATCGGAGTCTGTATGAAGTCGTGGCATCCATCACAAGTTGGTGCTGTCCTGCAGTCCAAATCCAGCTAGCGCCCATCCCGTGTCCCGCTGATCCTCTCCATTGTTCCTGAGCAAAACAAGAGTGCACGTGTCTCCATTGTCTAAATATAATGGACAAGAGTTTGAGAATAAACTTACTTGATGATTGAGTTCACGGGCACGAGCACGAGTAATAGGACCAAGTGGTGCTGGAGATGGTTTTGGTGTGGTGTTGATGTCCTCATCAATCGCCACTCCATGACATGTGGGCCATGCTTCTAGAAGGTTGGCAATGGTCCACATGTCATAGGGGGGTCGACCGACCCCCCAAGGTGACTTGGCGGCCATTTCTCTCTCCCACGCTAGTCATGATCTAGGAGAAGCACTCCCAAGTGATCCTCCACCGTTGGATCAACTTAAATGACTCATATTCACTTCACATGGATCCATGGGTCCACAAAAGTACAAACCGACGTCCAGAAGTGGTCCAACCTGTGCACACCCACTCCAAGACATGTGGGCCACCTTCTAGAAGGCCAGGGGAGGTCCCACCACCCATAGGGGGGTCGACCGACCCCACCACTAAGGCCTAGGGGGCACCCACCTCCTTTGCATGCCGCAATGCAAAGAAGCACATGCTCAATTATTCTCCACCCTTGATCTAAAGGCGGTCGGGATCCAAGGGCTCTCATCACCCATCACATGGATCGATGACGTGGCGGTGGAGTAGCCCCTACTCTACCCCTCCACTATAAATACCCCCTCACTCCCTCTCATTTAAGACACACCAAGGAGGAGCTACTCTCTCTACAAGGCGAAGCCCTGTTCTACTAGTAGCATAGAAAATAGGGAGAGAGTGAGTAGAGTCTGGAGGAGAGCCGGGCCTGTCTGGCATGTTCTCCGAGCTGTACCTCAGCGGATGCGGTCTTCTCTTTTGTATGTCTGCATTTGAGATTCTTTTATGGTAATTGATCTTTAGTTCTGGTAAAGTATTTAGTTTAGTTGTTCATTGGTTCACCGCCCTTTAACCGGTACTCTAATCAATTTCACCGGGATCTGGATTAGAGTAGTAAGATATAGTGTAGACGTGGTGTGTAGGCTATACGCTTACCTGTGTCTATGGCTTGTCCAACGGTTTGTTTGTGGTACCTAGTAGGGGTGACAGACCTATCTAGGCTTTGATCCCACCACGTTCAGCCAAGTTCTTAAAACGTAGGCCTTCTTGTGCTAGGCGGTTTAGCACCCTTCTCATCCCTTTCTCTTGCTAAGCGGCCTAGTGGCCCGAAGTGAACAACCTTTGTATCTTACCTTACCTTGCTAGTTTCATAACCATAGAAGATCCTCTCTACCCAACCTATTATAAACCCCTTATGTCATCATAGGATGAACTTAGTTCTTTGTTAAGTACACTTCACGTTCCCCATGGATTCGAGACCCTAGGAATACTCTCGGGTGAAAGCTATCTTGATAGTCGTGCGCTTGCGGTTTATCCTTTGTGCCACAATTTGTGTCAACAGCCATCGGGCTGAGAAACATGCTTTTTTAAGTTGGTGACAGACGCTCTGTCAGTAGCCCCAACGGCTAGTTCCTATTCCTGTCAGCAGGCGTCGGACGCTCCAATGCTTGGCGACAGACGCTGCGCCTCAGCGTCCGACGCTAACTCGCTGCTCTCGATTTTTTGGGAAAATATTCCCAGACGCTCGCTAGCGTCCGATGCCCATGCGACAGACGTGTCTGTCGCAACATGGACGTCTCTGGAGCTCTCTGTGTTCGCAACATACGCAACGTCATGCATGCGTCAGCGTCTGGCGCGCCGGACTCGCGTCTGGCGCCTTCGGCCTCAACGTCCGACACCCACAGAGACTCTCTCTCAACTTTGGTTTTCGTCGCAATGAATTCGGAAGTTGTTCTTGGCTATCTTACGATCACCATAGGCTTGCTTAGAGCTAAGGAAGTCAAGTGTGCACACACCTAAGTCATGAAGCTTTCCTAAGTCAAGCTACTAGTCTTAACCCCTCTTTATAGTATGACCAAAGATCAAATAAAGACCTATCTATACTAAGTGCCCTTCATCTCCTTATGACACTTAGCCTATCACTCTAGGGTCTTCATTATGCCTCCTTAAAATCCGAAACGATATCCATCTTGGGGGCTAAGTGATAACCATTGAAGCCCATTCATTTTGATCACTATGGTTAAGCTACGCATAGCCTCTGCAAAACATACATTAGCCATAATAATCTCTAATTGTCGTTAATCATCGAAACCAATAGGGCCATGATTCTTCAGGGAGTATACCCTTTGGTGGCGTTTGAGGTATGCAATATCGAAGGATGGGCTATGCATGTGGAAGTGGAGACTGATCCAATCAACGTTTGGTTAGGTTTTGTTTTCATGTGGGGCCATTGTTCATAAAATAAAAAAATGACAACTGATTTTTCTACGCCACACATATAGATGGGCAAAGGGACGGCCCAATCCATCACAGTGGGCCCATGCTAAGCACGCACCGACTAGGAACGACACAACAGGGTTCAAGGCCCTGGGCTTTACGCCTATCGACAGGCCAAACACAACCTACTGGGCTACTGTTTGTGTCGAGCTAGCCCAAAAGGCATGCCACATCTAATAGGCCAGGCTAGCCCGAGGCCCACATCTGTTGAGTGAGAGAGAGGGAGGAAGGGGAGAGGGGAGGGTGTGGGAGGTTGCGGCAGCTGTTAGAGCATGGCACATGCTTGCCCTCGACGAGAATCAACAAACCAAGTTCGTGTAGGAGGAGCAGCAGTAGGTTGGATCCGCACAAGAGGAGCAACAAGATTTGCGTAGGAGGAGGCGGCCACCGTCGACATCAGGGTCTTGCAACAGGGCGGGGAAGAGGGGGACGACTTTAGGGTGGAGGTGCCTGTCATCCATCACAGATGAGGATGTGAGTTGACGAGGCATAGAAGAAGAGGAAATGACCACAACTAGGTGTACAAGGGCGCGTGCATGGGGTGTGACCTGGTGGGAGAAGAATCGTGGGGTTAGTTGAGGAGGTAGGGGCGGTTGCGGCTTGAATGGATCGGGAGGTGAGATCGAAGACCACATAGGCTATGGGGGAATAAGAAAGCATGGTCCTTTAGCAGGCCATGCCATGTACGAAAACTAAATTGCGTACCATGTCGTGCCATCACACATACCTAGATTGCGGCTCAAGTATAACCCAGTGCACTGGGCTGGGAGCAAAAAAAAAAAAGTGCTTCGCGCTAGGATGTCAGGGCTATAGCCACACACAATAGCACAAGGGTCCTGTTTAGATCCAAAAATTTTAGGATGTAAAATAATCTAGCGTTTCGTTTGTATTTGATAAATATTGTCAAATCGTGGATTAATAGGTTCGAAAGATTCTTCTCGGAAATTATGGTTCAACTGTGTAATTAATTATATTTTTTACCTATATTTAGTTTTCCATACATATATCTCAAGAATAAGATGATTCGATGTGATAAATAAAGTTTTGGAATTTTGACACAGGAGGCCTTCTTTCGCCTTTGCAGCCTGTCCATCCCTCCAGCCGCTCCCGCTCGAAGAAGCCTGCTCGATCTTTGGTTTCCGCCCGCAGAGGGCAGCACAGTGCCGGTGCCGCAGAGGCACGGCGGAAGCCCGCGCGAGAGGGCGGCATGAGCTCCGACGCGGCGCAAGCTAGGCGCTCTACTCCGCATCCTCCGTCAGGCCGCGGCCGCCTCCGTTTTCCCTATCCCTTTCCCACAAACCAATCGCTGGTTCGCATTGACTCTTTCCTCTGCAGCCCACAAGAATCCGCCGCGCCGCAGGCATGCGCCCGCTTATCCGAACCGCTCGCTGCTGCCTCCTCCGCGCGCGTGTTCGTGCCATGGCCACGCTTCCCATGGCGGCCCCCGCCACCGCCATCTCCTCCTTCACCACCCGCCCCCTCGACTCGCCTTCTTCACGTTCTCACCGCCGCCTCCTTGCTCGCTTCTTCTCCGTCGCGCCGGCGTCGGCCGGGGTGAGAGGGCTCCGAGCGGCGGCCTGCGCCGTTGAGGTGGGCGGCGTCAAGATCACGCGCGAGGGTGAGTAGGGACTCTCGGGGCCCCAAGCTGTGTGATGATGTAAAGGCGGGATCTTGGATGGCCGGGGTTTTTAGCAGGGTTTTCTTTGGTTGGATTGCTTCCACTTTTCCTGAGATAGGATTTTGAAAAATGCGCTATGCTTGGGATACTACTAGCAGGGTTTTGGGAAGTTCCATTCATTCATGATGCATTGGAGATATCATAATGACTAATATGTTGGTGTGCTATGAATTGGTAGTTCAAATTCTTGAATCACTGGTTGCGTAATTGTGTTCTCAGTAGATTCTTGGCAGTGGAATTGCTCTGACAGTGATTGCATTGCATTTTAGCGGTGCACTTTGGGACCAAAATGTTTCTACAGTGGCATGTGTGTTTATACTCCAGTCGAATTAATGCAAATTGACTTAAAATGTACCATGCTTTTTGTGCAATTAGTATGTTCTGATTTTTACTGTCATGATTTGGTCCATTTTGGATGTCCTCGGTAGATGTTGTGAAGGAGGATGACCCGACAAACAACGTGCCAGACACTATCTTTTCGAAGATCGGCCTGCAGCTGCACAGGAGGGATAACCATCCCCTTGGAATTCTGAAGAACGCAATTTATAATTACTTTGACAAGAACTTCACTGGACAGTTTGACAAGTTTGATGACCTTTGCCCCCTTGTTTCTGTCAAGCAGGTACGTGGTACATATTGCATGTAGTAATATTAAATCGATATATGCTATTCTGCTTCTGCTAATAATCAACTGCAGTAGTAGTATACCCTTAACAAAGGTTACCAATAGCTAGTCAGTACACAATGCTATGCAAATTTTGGTATAAGCTCAGTACTTTGATTGCTCATTCCTTCCCTCCCGTGGCTTCTTCCCTAATATTAGTGAATGTGCTGTGTGTTTATTCTTTGGATTCGTACCTTCAGGGAAAATGGTATGTGGTAGGGTTTGGCCTCTGACTGACCAATAAATGTTCTTTGCTGCAGAATTTTGATGATGTCTTGGTCCCTTCTGACCATGTAAGCCGGAGTCACAATGACACATATTATGTTGATGGTCAAACAGTCTTAAGGTGTCATACCAGTGTTCATCAAGCTGAGCTGCTAAGGGATGGACATACACACTTTCTAGTAACTGGAGATGTTTACCGTAGAGATTCCATTGATTCAACTCATTATCCTGTCTTCCATCAGGCAACTTTATTTTTCCATATTCACTTAAAAGTTTCTCGATGAGGTTTGTTTTGATAATCTTTGATGCATGCAGATGGAAGGGTTCCGTGTCTTCTCTCCTGATGATTGGTCAGGTTCTGGAATGGATGGGACAGCATATGCAGCTGCAGAACTCAAGAAAATACTGGAAGGCTTGGCAAGACATCTATTTGGTAAATCACTTGTAGCTTGTTCCTTGTCATTTCGGGGGATGATGAAATAAATCCTTGTTTAGCTAAACTATAGAAAAATTTCATCTGCAGGTGCTGTAGAGATGCGATGGGTTGACACTTACTTCCCATTTACCAACCCATCCTTTGAGCTCGAAATATATTTTCAGGTATATATATTGGATGTATTCAACTATTTTTGATAAATTGATAGTAACAAGCCCAAGTAAAACATCACATTGGCATGAATGAGTCTGAATAAATTTCTCGTCTTCTAAGGATGATTGGTTGGAGGTTTTGGGGTGTGGAGTCACTGAGGATGAAATTTTGAAAAGAAATGGCAGGAGAGACCATGTGGCATGGGCCTTTGGATTGGGCTTGGAGCGCCTTGCAATGGTCCTTTTTAACATTCCAGATATTCGACTCTTCTGGTCGAATGATAAACGGTTCACGTCCCAGGTACTGCTACTACAAGTTGGCTATGTAACTACTTGGGCAGGTCAATTTCTGTTAGCTTTATAGTGACCCACTTACAATGTTCGAGAAGGCTACAACATCTTGCTCTATATTTACTTTTCTGCAAAACTCCTTTTTTATCTCAAATATTTTGGCGGTTATATTTTTTTTTGAAATTTAAGGATTGAGAGCTTAAATTGTTAAGTTATATGAAATATCCCAACATTTTTCTCGAATATGCAGGAGGACTGCATCATTGCATTAAGAGAGGAAGAGTTAGGCCAAAAATAGCCATACACACGTACATGCACGCACACAGCCACACACGCCTACACTACTTGCCCGTGATCACCGGGCTATACTTTACATTTGTGCCAAAGACAGATATGTTACAATCAGCCAGACCAAAGCCCAACTACTGGACTGGGGGCCTAGTAGTAACCACAGCACCAAGTCCTTTTGCACCTGCAAGCATCCAGAGTTCAGATTCCTCCTGCGTCAGTAGGAAGGTTCTGTCCACTCTAGGGGTGATCCCATTGAACACCACATCATTCCTCTCTTTCCAAAGGTCCGTGCCCCTAAAATGATCAAGGTGTTCAAAGCATCCTGCACACCATTGCTCATTCGATCATTTGCTTGTTGCCACCACAAGAAGAAATTGTTACTGTCCGTTTGTGGTGTGACGTCCAGAATCCCAAAATATCTCCATAGCTGATGCCAAAACAGCCGAGTGAAGACACATGCCGAGAGTAGATGATTAATCATCTCATCTTCCTGGTCACAAAGCGGGTAGTGATCTGGATGGGGAAGGCCACGGCATGCCAGCATGTCCACTGTCCAGCAAAGGTTGTGGGCCACTAGCCATAGGAAAAACTTGCATTCCTTTGGAGCCCAGGTTTCCCAAATCAGATTACTTGGTGCAAAATAAGTGGACCCATTGAAGAAGGTCTCATAAGCTGATTTGGTGGAGAACTTACCCGAGGCTTCAAGCGCCATTTATGAACATTCTCAATATCTGGCTGTTGTGGATGCTTTCATTGGGAAACAGTACAGCAGAAAGAAGACGACGCCAGCCTCTAGTGGCTAATGTTAGGCCATAGTTATCTGTTCCTAAAATAGGATCTGGACTGTTAGTTTGTTAGGGAGTTTGTTAGTATTCAGCCGGCCATTGGGATATATAGCTAAGGGCCAGCTGGTTAGGGAGGGCAAGCGGAAATAGAGTCATTACGTTCAGAGCCTCCTAGGGAGGGTGAACCTTCTCTATCGCTGCTGCCATTGCTAGGGTTAGCCATTGTATTAGTTAACAGTTCATCAATAAAGATCATCAGAGACCTCTCGATCCTCTTGCTTGTCATGGGTAACGACCTCAAGACCACTCTGGATGCCATCCTCGCCGATCTCTCCTCCATCAAGAATGAGGTGATGACGATCAAGGGCGACCAAGGCCATCTCAATGTGGTCGTCAACCGGCTGCAGACAGACCATCTCTCCTCGGGTGGTTCCCACAGCGGCAGGGATACGACGCCCCCTCTGCCGCGCGAGCACGCCAAACACAAACTCCGGTTTCCACGCTACGACGGCAACACCGATCTGGTGATCTAGCTGTACAAGGTGGAGCAGTTCTCCCGTTCCTATCACACGGCAGATGACGAGCGGGTTGGGCTCACCTCATTCTACATGGAAGGTGCTGCCCAGGACTGGTACTACCGCTTGGAGCAGAACCACGGGGCACCCACATGGCCGGTGTTTGTCGACAAGGTGCAGTGGGTGTTCGGACCTTTGGCGCGCAGCAACCCACTCGGCGCCCTGATGCAACTACGCCGCATCGCGACAGTAGCTGAGTACAAGGCGTAGTTCCTTCCCTTGCTCGCGTGCTGCCGAACTCTCCAGGAGGAGGACCAAATCGATCTCTTCACCGGCAACCTCCGCAATCCGCTGCAGACGGATGTCGAGCTGCAGCACCTGGCCACCCCTCGATGATGCCATGGGCCTCGCGCGGGTCTTCGAGCACTGACTGGAGTTGGATGAGGACGAGGACAGCCTTACCTGTGTCCCCGCCCGCACCAATCCACCGATCCGCCCGCGCTCGCTTCCCGCATCGCCCGCACCACACATGCTGCCTCCAGCCGCCAAGCACGGTCCTTTGACGCCGCTGGCTCCAACCAAGGGCCCCATCCAGCCAGTGTGTGATTCAAATGCCTCATGCAACAGGAGATGGCCCATCGACGCGCGGAGGGCCTTTGCTTCAATCGCCCTGAGAAATTCACGAAGGATCACAATTGCATGAAGAAGGGCATGTACTTGATGGAGCTAGATGATGACAATTGCCCTGAGAAATTCACAAAGGATCACAATCACGGCGTCCAGTCATGTGGTGAGTTGCGCCGCTATCGAGGTACCATCCATCTAGCTTGTCGCTGCTAACAGAGTCGGTGTCAAGGTACGCACGAGCTTGCGATTCCTTGACGTCGAGGTTGGCCGACTTGGTGCAGAAGGTCAAATCTTCGGGCTTGCTGCAGCTTCCTTCCTCGGCCAGCTCGAGGAACCCATGCACGAGGAAGGCTACGACATCTTCATCCTCGAAGATGTTGACTTCACCGCCGCGCTCTCGATTACGCTGGGGATGGAAACAGTCTCGGGACCAGTGGCCAGCACGGTTGCAGTTGAGGCAGAAGTCGTCGCGGTTCGCCACCCGACTTGTTCTTCTTGCCGCTGCAGGGACGTCAGCGACGATTCTTTGACGATCTAGCGCCTTCCTGCTTCTTGTCGAAGGCCCGCCACTGGTCTTCCGCCAGTGGTGATGGGGTCGGGGTCCGACGCCTGCTCACGGTCCTGGACTGACTTGAGCCGCCCGACGACGTCCTCGATGGTGAGCTGGTCGAAGTCGAGGAGCGTCTCAATCGAGTTGACGATCTGCGTGTACCTTTTCGGCATACACCGGAGCAACTTCTCGACTGTGCGTTCCTCCGTCAAATCCCTGTCGCCAAAGCGCGCCATCTGCTCCATCAGGTTTTTCAGCCGCACGGCGAAGTCCTCGACTTGCTCGCCGGGCTGAAAGGCGAGTGCCTCCTACTCTCCTCGAAGCCGCTGCAGGGTGGCTCGACGTACGCAGTCACCGCCGGTATGGCGCAGCGCGATGGCGTCCCACGCCAGCTTCACCGTCGCTTTGTTGGCGATGGAGGCCGCGACGTCGATGGGGACAGAGGCGCACAAGGCCTCCAAGGCCCGGCTATCGTCTTTGTAGTCGACGCCACCGACGTGCCCCGCCTCCCAAAGGTGTCGAGCCTGCAGCTTTACCTTCATTAGAAGGCTCCACTCGCGGTAGTTGCTCATGGTGAGAATAGGCCACGGTGTGCTTGCCCCAGAGTCGTGGTAGATGGCTGAAATGAATTAAGAGGCTGAGAGCTGAAAAAAGTAGCTTCACCTGATTCTGTGAAGTGATTTTTTGTGCTGATTTTGAGAGTTTAGACTAAACAATCAAAGAGAATCATTTTCAGCCACAGAATCATTTCACCAGTGAATTAGGTAGCAAAGCTCTACCAAACAGGTACTTAGTATGCAGAAACAATTTCCAAACATTTTGGAGCAGAAAAAACAACCAAGCATCAATACCACAGCACACAAGTTTGCATCTTAAAGACAAACAACAGACAAGTATACAGTAGTAAAACTCGCCTTGAATGCAGATTTTATTTTCTGACAGCGTCCTAAAACGTATTTCGCTTTGATTCTGTCGTCAAGTCGCAACGGAATTACTACAGTCAATTAAAACTATTGCCGCAGCATGACAAAGGAGTCCGTGATGTTTTTTTTCCTAGCAATACACAACAAAATGTTTGGACGCAGATGGCGGATGGCGCAACCATGAAACATATTCATGGTGGATGGCCCGAGCGGCACGCGAAGCAAAGTCAGTAGCGGCAGACCTGAAACGTGGGACACAGCCGGTGGTTCGTCCGCGGGCCCAGCTGTGCCAGCACTCCGATCATGTCGTCTCCGAGACCTCCGGTTCCTGCCCCTCATCGCCGGCGTGACACCAGTGGCCGTAGTCGCCAGGTCTGTAGCCGCTGCACTATCTGGCTCAATGGCCAGCAAGTCTGCACTGAACCCGCTGCCATGGCTACAGCGGGGGCTGCCTGTTGCCGCTGCCTCTGCATTCATTGGCGGTCCCGCTGGATGGACGCCGCGCGTTAGCGGCTGGTCCATCTACACGGGGATCTTCTTTTGGTTGCTGCGGTGTACCAGGACGGCGCCGCCGCCACCTGGTGCTGGATCGTCGCCATCGGTTGGATCCTGCCCCCACTCTCGTGCGCGGCGTTGTTGGGTTGCTCATCGGAGATGGCGTCGGTGGGTGGGTGGGTGCGTAGATCTTGAGCAGGGCGCGTGGGGATTGGGGGGAGGATTTGTATGCAGGAGGGAGGGGAGGGGGAGAGAGCCGCAGAGGGAAACCGTCTGAGAGGGAGTTTTCGGTGTGTGTGGGTACGGTGGGCGAGTAGGAAAATTAGTGGTGAAAAAAAAACGTGAGGGGGCACAGCGCTCAACGTGAAACACACATGTTTCATACGTTCTTGTAGTCCTCTTGTGGGTCCACATGTCAATTAATTGTAAGCCTTAGATACAGAATCTAAGGGATGAAATCTAATGTGGGTAGGATTTTTTTGGTGACGATTAATTTTGAATTCCTTCGCTCCTTTACAGTATATAATTTTAATCTTATTGTCTTATTGCATTAATATGTACCACAGGATTTAATCTGTGTAACTGCACAAAAATCGTGTCATATGTTGATCTAACATAGTATTAACAAGAGATGCTGTGTTCATCTTCATTTGTATTTACTCTCATCAACATTAGTTTCTAAGGCATTCATTCATGTTACCCAGTTCTCAGAACGCAAGCTTGGTGTCAAGTTTAAGCCATTTTCAAAGGTATAATCTCTACGTTTCTGTTTCTTATCTAATCCACACTTTATTTTTTTTAGAAAATAATCTGCTGACTGACAGTTTATTGTTTGTTTAGTTTCCTCCTTGTTACAAGGATATGAGTTTTTGGATCAATGATGCATTTACAGAGAACAACTTATGTGAGGTTGTCAGAGGAATTGCTGGTGATCTTGTTGAGGAGGTATGACAACAGCGCATTTGATGCATATTGGCTTAGCTTAGTCATTTCAAGTTTATATGATCCTTCAGCTTTTCTGTTGTCATTTCGTATAATAACTAAATTCAAACATTAGCATAATTGATAAGGTTTAAATGGATCATTTTAGATTGACAGCTATGAATAATAAGAAAGCCTCATATTAGGTGAAAGTATAACTAATGAAATAGACAAGCTTATTGCCAGTGTCCTGTACTGCTGTTGGTAATGATTCATCTTTTCTTGGGCTATTTATAGTTTGATTAAATGATTAGCCGACTCCTTCCTGTGCCCACATGCATGCATGCATATAGGGTAACTCTTTTCCAGGCATGAGGAGTTTTGATCTCATTATCTTCAAACACCAGTATCCATTTGGTTAATATGAGGAACCTAATCTGTTATCTGTGCATCAAATCTACAAATTTTTTTTGGTCATATAATGGAATTTTAAAGCTCTTAAATCAACTTGTTCGTTTGCAGGTAAAACTTATTGATAATTTCACCAACAAGAAAGGCATGACAAGTCACTGCTATAGAATAACCTATAGGTCAATGGAACGTTCGCTCACAGACGAGGAGATTAACAATCTTCAGGTACTTGCAACAGTTCTCATGTAGATTTTTTTTTGTTCCATCTTAATTTGGAATCTGATCATCTGTGCAATTCAAATGCAGTTGAATGTCAGGGAAGCTGTGAAAGATAAATTGAAAGTAGAGTTGAGATAGAAGCAGCTAATTTTGCAGTTATACCATGAACTAAATTTTACCTGTTTTTATATGTAAGACTGACTCTATGTTCGCAGTAGTTAGAGTTGTGCCATGTTCGCACTGTCCATGTACATATTTGATAAAATCATCCGAGCATTATAGTGTGCTATGTGGTGTTTTTGTTTTGGTGCAATCAGATGATATGATCTCTAAGGCTAGGCTGATGTCTTAATTCTGTTTTCAATACTCCCAAGAACAAGAAAAGCTGCATCTGAGAATTGAGCTAGACTCAGGGTTTGGGTTGTTCGTACCACAAATTCTGAACCCATTTAATATTCTATGAAACAAGATGATTTGATGCTCCTTGCACAGGTTTACATGATGTCCATATTTCGGTACTGTGCTCCAAATGATTTCAGATTTCATATTAGATCAGTTTCAGGTTATCGTTCAATCCTCTATATGGAGAAAAGGACACTGAATGTCTGTATGCTCATATAACACAGTAAGGAAAAAACATGTCCCAGTGCGAATCCACACTGGATGTTCATGTTACTGTCAGTGACAATGTCACACGGTAATGGTACGTAGTGATCTCATGATCTGAATGCAAAAATGTTGGTATCTGAAGAATAACGCAAGAATATGATCTAAATGCACGCAAGGTCACATATATCGAGAACGGTTTGTAGAGCCCACACAAGATGAGTACAGAAATTGTGAGACCAGTTTTTTTTTCTTTCGAGAGAAGTGGCAAGTGTAAATCATACCGATATAATTACAATCACACCATTTCAAAATTTAGAATGAGGTATGACAAATCTGTAGGAGCTAGGGCTTCCCGATCCTTCCTAGTGGATGCTATGTTCTCCGTTCTCATCATGAATGATGAATGAAAAAACGCTGTGGAAAACTTAGCTAGAGTATGCCGCCCAACTGTTGGACACCTAAACATTATGCAACTTGGGGTGGTGCTAGATAGTAGTCATTCCTTCAAGTTTACGCAGTTTCTCCCGTACGACGAAGGTCATCTTTGTCTGAGGGCCTAATCTCACAAATGTGCCAAATCCACTAATAATATATACGAGCTTGTTAGGAGGCGAAGCTGTAAAATGTAAAATTAATGCAAGTGAGCGACTCAAACAGTTTTGCAAAGCCCTTTCCATCCTTGTTTTTTTTTTTGGAAAAATATCAAAAACCTCTCTCCAATAATTTTGCATATTGGTTTGCTATTTTAGAAGAAAGTCGCAAATCCGGGTGACCCCGCGCATATTCCGTCCATCGCGCATCGGTCATGATCATTCTCTGTTCCTCTGATCCTTGTCTCCTGCTGGTCATTCTCTGCTCCTCTGATCCTTGTCTCCTGCTGCTCAGGCTGAATGTCGACAAATGCTGCTGGTCCAAGTACCTGGTACTGCTGCTGTGCTTGGTGACCGTAGCCGGCCATGAGATAGAGAAGAGGTTGCTGGATCATGAAAGTCTATTAGTACGTGCTGCTCTCTACCGCTAAGCTGATGGGTACCTGATGGTGCTACATGGTACTGTGCCACTAGAATCTGACAATATTGTGTAGAATATAAATACATTTTTCATTACGGCCATGCGGGAAGAGGACGGCGTGTGGAAATTTTTGGTGGGTTCACAAAATTGATCTTTTGGAAAGTAAATTATGGAAAATTATTAGAAATGGCTTGGGTTTTCCTTTCGCATATTATTTTGGGAGTTGACAAATATCAAGATATAGGGAAAAAATGAGAAACTGTTGGAGTTGTATTAGTATTACCTCTAGGTAACGACCAAAGTCGACTTCGGTCCGTTGTGTTGAAGATGTTCCAAATTCATAACCCAAGACAAAGGCCGGACTTCTGACGGAGCGAAACGGAGGCCCGTCGCCGGGAGGCATTGGGGTGCGCCCTCATTCACTTGGGGGGTGCGGTGGGCTGGCCCCCGCGGTACGGTACATATACCCGTCGCTAGGGTTCCACGGTGACTGAAGAATCATTGTCCTAGTTGGTTTCGGTGATTAACGACAATTAGAGATTATTATGGTTAACGTGTGTTTTGCAGAGGCTATGCGTAGCTTAGCCATAGTGATCAACAAGAATGGACATTTATGGTCATCACTTAGCCCCCAAGATGGATATCGTTTCGGATTTCAAGGAGACATGATGAAGACCCTAGAATGATAGGCTAAGTGCCATAAGGTGATGAAGGGCACTTAGAAATAGATAGGGCTTCTCTTTTTATCTTTGACCGTACTATTAAGAGGGGTTGAGATTAGTAGCTTGACTTAGGAAAACTTCATGACTTAGGTGTGGTGCACACTTGACTTCCTTAGCTCTAAGCAAGCCTATGATGACCGTAAGATAGCCTAGAACAACTTCCATATTCATCGCGACGAAAAACGAAGTTGATAGAACTGTTTTCTGGGCATCGGACGCTCCTGACGGAGGCGTCGGACGCTGTCCGTCGCGTCGGACAAAGGCGCCGGACGCTGGGTGGTTGAGTCCACAGCGTTCGTCGACCTTCCAGTGGGGATGTTTTCTGGCTAAGTTTTTCAGGGTCCGTCGATTAGGCGTCGGACGCTTGGAAGAGCGTCCGTCGACCTTCCAGAGAGGGTGTTTTTCAGCCCGAGCCAGAGTGCAGTGTCGGACGCTGGGATGAGTGTCCGTCGCCCCAGTGACGTAGCGTCCGTCGCTGGGAACAGTGTGTCAGAACTAGCCGTTGGGTAGGGTGTCGGAGCGTCCGTCGCCTAGGCGTCGGAGCGTCCGTCGCCCAAACTATGAACAGAACTAGCCGTTGGGTCATGCGACGGACCGTCCGTCGCCTAGTCGACAGAGCGTCCGTCGCCAACTTAAAATGCTAGCCCGAGGCAGTTTTCTGAGGGTCTATTTATAGCCCCTCCCACTTCTCTCCCACCTTGTTTTTGCTCATTTGAGTTGTTGAGTTTGTTGAGAAGGTTGGGAAGAGAGCAAGAGCTCTAGAGAGAGAGAGAGAGTGATTCGCGAATCCATCCATCCTCTCCTCTAGTTCATCCAAGAGTTCATGTGTGCATCCTCTAGGTGTGAAGCTTGAGTGAGTCAAGCGAAGATCGAAGCTTGTTACTCTTGGTGATCGACATCACCTAGACGGTCCGGTGGTGCTCGGAGGAAGGTGATCGCCGGAGGATTGTCGGCGGCCCTTCTCCATCGACATTTGTGATCGGTTGTGGGCGATTCACCGAGCCGGAGTGGCGAAGAATCAGCCCGTAGAGAGCACTCATCCCTTGCGCGGGATTGAGGGGGAGCTATACCTTGCGAGGTGCTCCAACAAGGACTAGGGGGGAGTGTCGACTCCTCGATACCTCGGCAAAACATCGCCATGTCAAGCATCTCTTTCCCTAGCTCTTACTTACCGCATTACTTTCCGCACTTGTCTTTCAATTCATACTAGAATTGTGTAGGAAGTTTTCACTTTCCATTGACTTGCTACCGCTTTCTAGCTAGGACACACTAGCGGTAGACACTAGGGGGTTAATTGGCTCTTTATAGGTTTAATTCTTGTTTAGAAATTAAAAAGTGCCCAATTCACCCCCCCTCTTGAGCATCTTGATCCTTTCAATTGGTATCAGAGCAAGGTTTGCTCTAAATTAGGCTTCACCGCCTAGAGCAAGATGTCCCATGGGGATGGACCACCTCCCATGTTCGATGGAGACGACTTTCCTTATTGGAAAGTTCGTATGGAGGCCTATCTAGAGGTCGTTGACGTGGGCGTGCTCAAAGCCGCCACAAAGGGAGGCACTCTCTTTGCGGAGGACCTCAACTTTGATAAGCACAATGCCAAGGCAAAGAACATTCTCTTTCGTGGCATTAGCAAGGATGTCTTCAACCGAGTGCGTAATGCCAAAGACACATTTGAGTTGTGGACCACTATTTGTGCTCTTCACGAAGGCACAAAGAGTGAGCATGAGGAACGCTATCACTTGGTCATGGCTAAGCTCAATTCTTTTTCCATGCATGCAAATGAAATGTACTCACGACTTAACATTATTGTAGAGGAATTGAATGGGCTCGGTCTCAACCAAATGGCACCCGGCCGATGTGGTACGCAAGATCCTTTGTGTCTTGCCCATTGAGAAATATGGCCACATCATCACGGTTCTTCACCAAGGAGATCTCTCCGCCGCTACACCAACACAAATCTTGGGCAAGATCAATGCCCATGAGATGTACATGAAGATTGGTGATGGTGGCTCTTCTTCCTCCTCCAAGAAGAAAGAAAAAGAGAAGGAGGAGAAGAAGGACTTGGCACTCAAGGCATCCTCCTCGGAGAAGTACAAGATGCAACTTGTTTATGAGAGTGCAAGTGATGAAGAAGATGATGATGATCTCGCTCTCATGGTGAAGAAAACAACTAAGATGTTGAAGAAGCTAAACAAGAATGGAGTCAAGTTTGACTCAAAGAAGAAGAAATTCTTCACAAGCTCTTCAAGAAAGCCTCTCTCCAAGATGGATTGCTACAATTGTGGCAAACTTGGACACTTGGCTCATGCTTGCCCCGAAGAGAAGAAAGACAAGTACAAGAACAAGAAAACAAACAACAAGTTCAAGTACAACAAGGGCAACAAAGATGAGTCAAGTGATGAGGAGAAGAAGGATGACAAGCCATTCAAGAAGAAGAAGAACTTCAACTTCCACAAGAAGAAGAAGAATGGCAAAGCCTACATTGTTGGTGATTGGCTCACCGACATTGAAGACACAAGTGACTCATCCGGAGATGAAAGTGAAGAAGAGAAGGTGGCCGCCTTGGTGATTGGTTCATCTACTCCACCGCCACCCCCTCCATCATCTCCGGGCTCATCCTCTACACACCTATGCCTCATGGCTAAAGGTGACAAAAAGGTACAAAAAGAGGATAGTGATGATGAGGCTAACTCTAGTGATGATAGTGATGATGAGTTTGAGGCACCTTCTTATGATGAGCTAATTGTAATTTGCAACAAATATACTAAGCTCATTAGGAAGTATAAAGCTAAAAGTGAATCACTAGAGAAAGCCAACGATAACTTGCATGCTAAACTTGATGACTTGTCTAGTGCTAATGATGATTTGAAGCTTGAGAACAAATCTCTCTCATCTAGCACTAGGGAGCTCAAAGCCTCACTCAAGCAAGCTAATGAGAAACATGATAAGCTTGAGAGGTCAACACAAGAGCTCCACACAAGATACAACTTGCTAAAAGATGACTACAACCAAGTTAAGAATGAACATGGTACACTTGTGATAGCTAATGAATTGCTTTCAAATGATCTTGCTACATATGTTGCTATTAACCCGATTGTTAAGTGTCATATAGCTACTTCTTGTGAGGACTTGCTTGATGAAGTTGCTAGTGAGCAAAATGCTAAGTGCAAGGGCAAGAAGGTAGTTGAGGCCAAAAAGCATGATGACTATGTGAAGATGAGGCAAGAAAACTCCAAGCTCAAGGAAGAGCTAATCAACCTCAAGGCAAGCAAGCCATTCACTATCAAGTCGGCCAAGCAAGATGACAAAGATGCAATGACCTTGATTAACTCTCTCAAAGAGGAAAATGCAAAGCTCAAGGTTGAGAAGATCAAGCTTGCAAGTGGATTGGAGAAGTTCACCAAGGGCCACAACCTCCAAAGTGAGCTCTTGATGAACACTATCATGAAGACCGACAAGATCGGCATTGGGTTCAAGGAGAACCAAATCATGAAGGACAAAGTCAAGATAGAAGCCAAGAACTACTACAACAACAAGGCCATGAGAAACAACTATGACACACCAAAGCCCAAGCCCAAGAAGTGCTATGGATGTGGTCAAGAGGGTCACTTTGAATCCCAATGCAAGACTCCACCTCCCAAGACCTTGCCCAAGCACATAAGGCCTTTCGCTCATGATGCACACTTCATCATCAACAAGGACTCCAAGGGTAGACCCCAAGTTGTGTTTCTCGGTCCTAAGATGAAGAACAAGCCCAAAGTGCTATGGGTTGCTAAGGAGTTGGTGGACAAGGCTATGGGACCTCGCCAAGTGTGGGTTCCCAAACAACAAGCTGAACTTCAAGTTGCTTGTGTGTAGGTGAACTACAAGACCGGTGGAAGTCATTGGGTGATTGATAGTGGATGCACTCAACATATGACCGGTGACTCCCGGATGTTCACCACACTTGAGGAAGATTGTGAAGGGCAAGACAAGATTACTTTTGGGGACAATTCAAAAGGCAAAGTGCAAGGCCTAGGCAAAGTGGCAATCTCAAATGATCAATCAATATCAAATGTCTTGCTAGTACAATCTTTGAGCTTCAACTTGCTATCGGTGGGACAACTATGTGATCTTGGTTTCCAATGTCTCTTCACTCCAAATGAGTTAGTTGTGTCCAAGATTGAAGATTCATCATTGATATTCAAAGGGTTTCGGCACAACAATCTCTACCTAGTGGACTTCACCTCAAATGAAGCTAGTTTGCAAACATGTCTATTCTCCAAGAGTTCTTTGGGTTGGCTATGGCATAGAAGATTAGCTCATGTGGGAATGTCAACTTTGAAGAAGCTTGTCAAGAAGGAGTTGGTTAGAGGTGTGAAGGATGTTGTGTTTGAGAAGGACAAACTTTGTAGTGCATGTCAAGACGGCAAGCAAGTGGCAAACACTCATCCAACCAAAGCTTTCATGTCAACCTCAAGAGTCCTAGAGCTACTTCACATGGATCTATTTGGACCTACCACCTATGCTAGCCTTGGTGGCAATCTCTTTTGCTTGGTGGTAGTTGATGACTACTCTAGGTACACTTGGGTGTTCTTTCTTCAAGACAAGGGAGAAACTCAATCAATATTCAAGAAGTTTGCAACTAGAGCCCAAAATGAGTTTGATGTGAAGATCAAGAAGATAAGAAGTGACCATGGGACCGAGTTTGTAAACACCAAAATTGAAGATTATTGTGATGAAGTTGGGATCAAGCATGAAGTATCCGCCACCTATACTCCTCAACAAAATGGTGTAGTAGAGAGGAAGAACCGGACACTTATCACTCTTGCAAGATCAATGCTTGATGAATACAACACCCCCGAGAAGTTTTGGGCCGAAGCAATCAACACCGCATGCTATGCGGACAACCGACTATTTGTCCAAAGGCTTCTCAAGAAGACCCCCTATGAGCTTGTGAATGGGAAGAAACCAGATATATCCTTTTTCCGAGTGTTTGGATGCAAAGTGTACATCTACAAGAAGCGCCAACACTTGGGCAAGTTCCAAAGAAGATGTGACATTGGTTTCTTACTTGGTTATTCTCTTAAATCCAAGGCATATCGAGTATTTAACAAAGCCTCCGGCCTAGTTCAAGAAACATATGACTTGGAGTTTGATGAAACTAATGGCTCTCAAGAAGAGCATGAAAATCTTGATGATGTAGGTGATGAACCCTTGAGGGAGGCTATGAAGAATATGCCCATTGGTGCAATCAACCCACAAGAGGTGGAAGAAGTTGAAGATGATGCAAATCAAGTACCCTCTCCATCTCACACGCCTCAAGTTGATGAAGAACAAGTGAGGGAAGCACAAGAAGATACCTTCATCCCTCAAGATCAAGCCGAGGCTCAAGCTAGTGATGTTGATGCACCACAACCTCCTCCCCAAGTGATTAATAGAAGATCTACACCTATGCTTCAAGCTCATCCACAAGACCTCATCATAGGGAGTCCATCAAGGGGGGTAACAACTCGATCTAAACTTGCTTCTTATGTTGAACATTACTCCTTTGTTTCCTTTGTTGAGCCTTCTAGTGTGGAGGATGCACTTGCGGATCCGGATTGGGTGAATGCCATGCATGAAGAGTTGAACAACTTCACCCGGAACAAAGTGTGGACACTAGTAGAAAAGCCCAAAGGAGCAAGAATCATTGGCACCAAGTGGGTGTTTAGGAACAAGCAAGATGATCAAGGCGTGGTTGTGAGAAACAAGGCTAGATTGGTGGCAAAGGGGTTCTCCCAAGTTGAAGGCTTGGATTTTGGGGAGACCTTTGCACCGGTTGCAAGACTAGAAGCCATTCGTATCCTTTTGGCATATGCTTCACATCATAAAATGAAACTTTTTCAAATGGATGTGAAGAGTGCCTTTCTAAATGGTTTCATCAATGAACTTGTTTTTGTCTCACAACCTCCCGGGTTTGAAGACCCAAATTGTCCTAATCATGTGTATAGGTTGTCCAAGGCACTCTATGGATTGAAGCAAGCTCCAAGAGCTTGGTATGAGAGGCTAAGAGACTTCCTACTCAAGAAGGGCTTCAAGATCAGGAAAGTGGATACTACACTCTTCACCAAGGTGCTAGATGGAGAGATCTTTGTTTGCCAAGTGTATGTCGATGACATTATATTTGGGTCAACAAACCAAGATCATAGCAAGGAATTTGGTGCATTGATGTCCAAGGAGTTCGAGATGTCGATGATTGGCGAGCTAACCTTCTTCCTTGGCTTCCAAGTGAAGCAATTGAGGGAGGGCACCTTCATATCTCAAGAGAAGTACACTTATGATGTGCTCAAGAAATTCAAGATGGAGGATTGCAAGCCAATCAAGACCCCAATGCCTACTAATGGGCATCTCGATCTCGATGAGGGAGGTAAACCGATTGACCAAACTCTCTATCGTTCTATGATCGGTAGTTTACTTTACCTCACCGCATCTAGGCCGGATATCATGTTTAGTGTGTGTATGTGTTCTAGGTTTCAAGCAAACCCTAAGGAGTCGCATCTTTGTGCAGTTAAAAGAATCCTTAGGTACTTAAGGCACACCCCTAGCATGGGTCTTTGGTATCCCAAAGGAGCTCCCTTCCAACTAGTTGGCTATTCCAATTTGGATTACGCCGGGTGCAAGGTTGATAGGAAGAGTACCTCCGGCGGGTGCCACATGCTAGGAAGATCACTTGTTTCTTGGTCCTCAAAGAAGCAAAATAGTGTGGCATTGTCAACCGCCGAGGCGGAATACATTGCCATGGGAGCAAGTTGTGCACAAATCTTGTACATGACCCAAACACTCTTTGATTACGGCGTGTTTTTAAAAGAAGCTCCACTTTTGTGTGATAATGAAAGTGCCGTAAAGCTTGCAAATAACCCGGTTCAACACTCTCGCACCAAGCACATAGATATTCGCCATCACTTTCTTAGAGATCATGTGGCTAGGAAAGACATAACACTAGTTGGAGTTAAGAGCAAAGATCAATTGGTGGATATCTTCACTAAACCACTCGATGAAACAACCTTTTGTAGGTTGAGAAGCGAGTTGAATGTGCTTGATCACTCTAATTTCACTAAAAGATGAGTTTGTGTGAACCATGCATTCATATGTAATATAACATGTTTAATTTGGTAATGCACATAGGCTTGGCTAACGCGGTTAAGATAACCGCCCTCAAAGCGTGTGACAAAGCTTAACCGCGGTTTAAACTTGCAAGCAACCTAGTTTCAAAATTCGTATTGCATAGCATATGCATGTTTGTTGTTTGTCGTTCCTTTTCGGTTAAGTTTGAGCATCCTCTGTGTTCGTCCACTTAGGGGGAGCATTCCAAGCTCAAGACACTTCTATACCCCTCTTGTGGCCATATGATGTCTCCTTGGTGATTCCATTCGAATATTTTGAGCTAAAACTAAAATTAAGCCTATGGCAAACTATTTTAAAATGAGTGTTTGAGAGATGGTTCTCATATCAAGTCCAACCAAGTGTTATTTGGATCTTATTGGGATTGGAACTTGGTTGGGAGAAAGACGCAAAAACAAAATTTAAAAAAATCCATTTAAAAGGCGTCGGACGCTACCGACGGACGCTCGGTGTCAATTGCCTCAGTGTCCGTCGCGATCGTCCGGAGATTAAAGTTGCCCGCCTACAGGGCGACGGACACTCCCCCCAGCGTCCGTCGCGGTCAATGCGCTCGGGCGTTTAAAATCTGTTCTGGAAGCCCGACGGACGATGTCGTCGGACGCTCTCCGAGCGTCCATCGCAGTCCGACGGAGCCTCCGTCGCGAACTCAAGGCGCAATTTTTTTTTAAAATCCCCGTCTCTTCTCCGTTTCTCTCGATCCGTTTTCCGTCCGCCGCCGCGCCGTGTCAAACCCTAACCGCCGTTGTTTCGCCGCCTGCTCCTGCTCCGCCGCGACGCCACTCCATCCAGCGTCGCCGAGCATCCCTGCGCCGCCATTCCCTGCGCCGCCACTCCACTCCGTGCCAGAGCCTCTCCACCCTGCACCGTCGCCGCGCCTGGGTTTTTTCCCCCAGCGCCGCCGCTCCCCTGCGTGATTCCAGTCGTGTAGGACTCACTTTGCCGAGGAGCTCTCCTCCAAGGCTCTGATCGGAGGTTGATCGATCTCGTTTGTGTGTCAAGGTGAATTTCAACTCCTGAGACTTTCCCTCTGATTTGCAAATCACATCGCCATTCTCTATCACCACCCTAAACCCTGCATTGCCTTGTTAGTTTGCGGATTGCGGATAATCGATCGAGGGATCTCTCCTTCTCTCGTGTTTTGGTCAGGGTTCAAGGTACGACATTTGAAATCTCGATCTTTCCTTACCTAAATTCATGCTTCTCACTAGACATTGCTCACCTCTAGTTACATACTTATGGTATACTCTTATCTATCTAACGAGCAAGGTCAATTGATTAGAGGGTCAATTGAGCAATGATAGTGAACTCGGGGCAAAGCCCACGAGTACGGATCGAGGCAAAGCCTCGCAAGGATAGTCCAGGGCCGGCGTGCCACTCTTGCAGTGTGTTTGTTCTGCGGACTGTCAGGGTTTCAGTGTCAGTGGACAGTGGTTCTTGAGGGTGTGACATTTGAGGTTTTGGTTGTCAGAGATCAGTTACAAAAGTTTGATAAATGGCTAGAACGAAGAATGCAGGTCCTGTTCCCGGAAGTGGTGGTGACCCTCCACCTCCACCGCGTCCACCCACTGACCGGGGAAAGGGCAAGCAAAAGGTCATATCACGGAAGCGCAAGAGG
This sequence comes from Microstegium vimineum, assembly GCA_022036555.1. Classification (NCBI taxonomy): domain Eukaryota; kingdom Viridiplantae; phylum Streptophyta; class Magnoliopsida; order Poales; family Poaceae; genus Microstegium; species Microstegium vimineum. The sequence continues at coordinate 28,897,985 of CM039128.1, forward strand.
CCTTTGATGGATCCAGATTTAGCAGCAGCTCTCGCAGTGGCAGAGGCAGCTGAGATAGCGGAGCGAGGAGGACGTCGCGCCGGTTTGAGGCTCTCGCCTCGCCGTGGAGCGCGTCGTGAGTCCCCTACGTGTCCAGAGACAGAGCCCGTCGAGGCTACTGAGGCAGAGGAGACAGAGCCAGTCCCAGAGACTGAGCCGACAGAGGCCGCGGGCCACTCTTCCATTAGTGAGTTGATGAGCCGCCGAGTTACCCGATCCAGAGGCTCTGGTGCACCACCTAGTCCTCCAGGACCTCAGCTCCCAGACCCAGTGAGGCACCAGGTTCGAGCTCTTACAGCGAAGCAAGTCCAGTTACTCCGCTTCGTGGACTTTCAGTCCTGGTTCCCACCTCAGAGGGACCCTCGTGTCGAACGAGACTTCTACACCACGATACACGAGGATTTCTACAGAGGTTACATCGACACTGACGCTCCTCTTAGGGCTCACAGGGTGTGTCCATCTGCCCGTATAGAGGGGATCGGTGGTCTAGAGATCTTACAGCACCTTCAGTACATTCAGGGTCTAACAAATTTGATGGGACGTTCAGGAGCATATCAGAAGGACTGGGTGTATCAGTTTTACGCATCTCTTTGGATCTCCCCTGATCACGAGTTCTTACACTTTGGATTCCAGGGACGTGACTTCAGGGTTACCGCAGCTCGGTTCAGAGAGCTTTTCCACCTAGAGTCCTCTCCTACGAGGATTCACAGTTTGTGCTATGGGGATCAGGAGGCCCCTCGCCGACCTCACGATGGTATAGTGCCATCTACAGACTTCATGAGGTCGTGCTTTCCGCAGCTGTTCACTGAGGGTTCGAGCCGAACACCACGTGACCTCACTCCACTTGCTCGGATCCTCCACGAGGTACTCAGACGTACCATTCTCCCTCGGATTGGAGCTCGAGATACTATTACACGTCTACAGCTTTGGCTCCTGGCTCATATTGTTCGGAAAGAGAAGTTTGACCTCTGGGATTTGATTGTGAGCGAGCTTGAAGATATCATAGCCGCTGGGTTCAGGGGTTACTGGCAGCTGCAGTTTGCTCACTGGATATCTTATCTGATAGTTGCCAAGACCAGATCAGGAGCTATGAGAGTCACTCTTACGAGGCCAGCCACTGAGTTTCCTGTATACTCGATGAGTCAGCTAGTGATACATGGAAACCTGCCTCGCCCCAGCAGAGCTTACAGACCAGGCACTAGGCAGGCCAGTGTGCCACCTCAGTCTATAGAGGTCACAGATGCTACAGTTGAGCAGAATGCTCAGGCAGAGCTTGCAGATCTAGACGCAGAGATAGAAATAGCTATCGAGACAGTCTATCAAGAGGACCTAGACTCTGACAGTTCCGAAGAGGACTACCAGCCAGTGCGCGAGTACGCACCGATGCCTCATGACCATGAGGCAGGAGGGTCAGGCACAACTCCAGCTCCAGGCTCCAGCACCTCAGAGGCTACACTTCTTACTATTCTGTCGAGGATGCAGGAGGAGCAGTCACGACAGGCAGAGGAGCAGAGGCGACAGGCTGCAGACTTACGAAGGCTCACAGAGCAGCAGCTGGCTGCTCAGGCCCAGACACAGGCCAGGCAGGACGAGTTCCAGCGCCAGTTCTTGGCCTATCAGCTGCAGCAGGCAGAGATTCAGAAGACCTAGACGTTGTTACTTGAGCGTCTTCTGGCCTCTAGCTCCGGGCAGACTTCCACTCCTCAGTTTCAGTTGCCCGGAGTCTCGCAGCAGCAGCAGTTCACCTCTCCTCCACAGTAGCCTCTAGTAGTTGTGGTTCCGACTCCAGCGTTACCGTCCGGAGGACAGCAGAGTCAGGCACCAGCTACTCCTCCGTTCCAGGCACCAGCTTCTCCCGCGTATCAGTCTCCGAGGACCCAGGTGTCTTCTTGGTTAGCTTCGCTCGGAGAGTTTCAGACAGGATTCACTCCTATCCGGGGAACTACCATAGCTGAGGCCTCGAGAGATCTATCAGCTTCTTACTTGGAGATCATGGGAGAAGACTCCCCAGGAGCAGCTCAGCTAGTCTCACCAGCTCCAGAGATTGCAGTGGATCCTCCGGCGATGGGCACACACCTGTCTTCAGTTGCCTCGTCGGAGATCGCACCTGAGCAGTCCACGCAGACAGTTACCACTCCTCCAGCTGCAGTTCAGACTGATGCTATATCACTAGCAGATGAGGCAGTTACAGTGGCAGTCTCCTCTCCAGCTCAGACTCAGCCCGCAGAGGTTGTAGCAGCAGTGTCACTTGTTGCACTAACAGTGACATCGTCCCCTTCGCCTCGAGTTTTCACTCGTCGGGTTCCCAGGCCCGCTACTACAGAGGCAGGACCGTCAGAGGCACCAGTTGAGCCTCAGGGGGAGTTAGTTGAGACACCAGCTCCAGAGATCACTCCAGCTGCACCTACACCTGCAGAGGCCGAGGCAGATGATGAGTCAGACGAGTCAGACCTTCAGGACTTCATCATGCTCGATCGCAAGGCTGCAGCTCCTCCACCTTCTTCTCCAGCCCCAGACACTTAGTTTTTTGGTGCTAGACGCCAAAGGGGAGAGAGGGTCAAGTATAGAGATAGGGGGAGGGATTTGGATCTTTGTATGCTTAATTTCCCCGTACTCTTTATCATGTCTACTTTTATGCATTTGTTTATATGTGTGATGTGATGAACTTTGGTTGATTTTTATATGGTTGGAAGTGACAAACTCTTGATTATCACTAATATATCTTGTGAGTTGTCTCAAGTTTCATGATATATCTCTATGCTTAATGATAATTGAGCTTCCGCGCTATACTCCGATACATCCTTTGAGAATATCATGAGATACTTCTTTTACATTCATATCTATGAGTACCATGATTTGTGATTTGGCTTGGGTGAGCAAGTATGCTTCATTACAAACTCACTAACCCTTGCTCAACCATTCCAAGTCACCATAAAGTCTAAACCATAACTCTTATCCATACTCGAGGTGTTTATTGTCGTCAATCACCAAAAAGGGGGAGATTGAAGAATCATTGCCCTAGTTGGTTTCGGTGATTAACGACAATTAGAGATTATTATGGCTAACGTGTGTTTGCAGAGGCTATGCGTAGCTTAGCCATAGTGATCAACAAGAATGGGCATTTATGGTCATCACTTAGCCCCCAAGATGGATATCGTTTCGGATTTCAAGGAGACATGATGAAGACCCTAGAATGATAGGCTAAGTGTCATAAGGTGATGAAGGGCACTTAAAAATAGATAGGGCTTCTCTTTTTATCTTTGACCGTACTATTAAGAGGGGTTGAGATTAGTAGCTTGACTTAGGAAAGCTTCATGACTTAGGTGTGGTGCACACTTGACTTCCTTAGCTCTAAGCAAGCCTATGGTGACCGTAAGATAGCCTAGAACAACTTCCATATTCATCGCAACGAAAAACGAAGTTGATAGAACTGTTTTCTGGGCGTCGGACGCTCCTAACGGAGGCGTCGGACGTTGTCCGTCGCGTCGGACAAAGGCGCCGAACGCTGGGTGGTTGAGTACACAACGTCCATCGACCTTCCAGTGGGGATGTTTTCTGGCTAAGTTTTTCAGGGTCCGTCGGACGCTGTCCGTCGGTTAGGCGTCGGACGCTTGGAAGAGCGTCCGTCGACCTTCCAGAGAGGGTGTTTTTCAGCCCGAGCCAGAGTGCAGCGTCGGACGCTGGGATGAGCATCCGTCGCCCCAGTGACGTAGCGTCCGTCGCTGGGACCAGTGTGTCAGAACTAGCCGTTGGGCAGGGCGTCGGAGCGTCCGTCGCCTAGGCGTCGGAGCGTCCGTCGCCCAAACTATGAACAGAACTAGCCGTTGGGGCATGCGACGGACCGTCCGTCACCTAGTCGACAGAGCGTCCATCGCCAACTTAAAATGCCAGCCCGAGGCAGTTTTCTGAGGGTCTATTTATAGCCCCTCCCACTTCTTTCCCACCTTGCTTTTGCTCATTTGAGTTGCTGAGTTTGTTGAGAAGGTTGGTGAAAGGATCAAGATGCCCAAGAAGGAGGGGTGAATTGGGCTTGTTTTAAATTTCTAAAGCAAATATGAAAACCTATCAAATTCCAATCACCCCCTAGTGCCTACGATCCGTGTATCCTAGCTAGAAAGTGGTAGCAGTTCATAGGAATTAAAAGCAACCTAAGCAATTCTAGTAGATAAAATAAAAACAAGACGGAAAGTAATGCGGAAATGTAAAGAGCTAGGGAAAAGAAATTCTCAGTGACGCAGCGATTTTTTCCTGAGGTATCGAGGTGTCGACACACCCCCCTAGTCCTCGTTGGAGCACCTCGCAAGGTATCGCTCCCCCTGTACCCGCGCAAGGTTAGAGTGCTCTCTACGGGCTGATTCTTCGCCACTCCGGCTCGGTGAATCGCCCACAACCGATCACAGAAGCTTGGAGAAAGCCACCAACAATCTTCCGGCGGTCACTTACTCCGAACACCACCAAACCGTCTAGGTGTTGTCGAACACCAAGAGTAACAAGCACAAGACCTTCACTTGACCCACTCAAGGCTAGGAAGGTGGATGGGTGCACACAAGTCACTCCTAATCACTCTAGGAGGGAAGAACAAGATGAACTCTCTCTAATATCCCCCTCACTAGCCTCTTGACTCTCCAAAGGATTTCTCAAGGTGTCACCAGCTGAAAACCATGGCCAAGAGTCCCTCTAAGGACGAAGGGGGCAACTATAAATAGTCCCCACCTCCAAAACTAGCCGTTTTTACTTTTTCTTCTCTCTACGAAGCCACCGGACTAGTCCGGAGCTCACTCTGGATTCAAACTCAGGCACTGTCGGACTACTCTGCTCGGTCCGACGCACTGGTCCGACGCACTGGTCCGGAGCCTAGGTGCTCTCTGAGTGAAAAACTTTCTTTCTTTTATGAACCACCGAACCACTCTCCTTGGTCCGGTGCCCTGGTCCGACGCTCTGGTCCGGAGCCAGGGGCTCTCTGCATGAACCCAACCTCCTGTCATGAGGCGTCGGACTAGCCGCAGACTAACCGTCGGACTAGTCCGGAGCCTTCTCTGTCTCTGAACCAAGCCACCGGACCACTCTCCTATGGTCCGACGCTTTCCAGACAGGTGGTCCGAAGCTCCTCGAGCTGAGATTTTGCCTAAGACAGGGACCGTCGGACCACTCTCCTTGGTCTGACGCCCACTTAGCAGAGTGGTCCGGAGCCTCTTTCTCCCTCTATATCAACTGTTTTCGCTGAGATTTCTCAAGGGATTTTGCTCCTACCATTTTTAGGGTTTACCAAGGGCTGAAAGCAAGGTCTCTAGGACTAGTTGTGACAGGTGTGCATATACCCACTCTCCTAAACTCTCCTAGGTCAAGCTACTAATCTCATACCCCCCCCCTTTATAATACGTTCAAAGGAAAAACAAAAGCCCTAGCTATACTTAGTGCCCTTCTCAACCTTATGGCACTAAGAACTAGCCTAGTTCTTCAACTTGTATCATCATCCTTTGCAACCGAAACGATTTTCATCTTGGGGGCATAAATATCCATTAAGCCCATTCAATTTGCATCACTAATGACCTAACATTAACAACTTTGCCTCTGCAAAACACACGTTAGTCATAGTGATCTAGTATTGTCGTTAATCGCCTAAACACAAGGGTCCATGATTCTTCAGTTGGGAAGAGAGCAAGAGCCCTAGAGAGAGAGAGTGATTCGCGAATCCATCCATCCTCTCCTCTAGTTCATCCAAGAGTTCAAGTGTGCATCCTCTAGGTGTGAAGCTTGAGTGAGTCAAGCGAAGATCGAAGCTTGTTACTCTTGGTGATCGACATCACCTAGACGGTCCGGTGGTGCTCGGAGGAAGGTGATCGCCGGAGGATTGTCGGCGGCCCTTCTCCATCGACGTTTGTGATCAGTTGTGGGCGATTCACCGAGCCGGAGTGGCGAAGAATCAGCCCGTAGAGAGCACTCATCCCTTGCGCGGGATTGAGGGGGAGCTATACCTTGCGAGGTGCTCCAACGAGGACTAGGGGGGAGTGTCGACTCCTCGATACCTCGACAAAACATCGCCGTGTCAAGCATCTCTTTCCCTAACTCTTACTTACCGCATTACTTTTCGCACTTGTCTTTCAATTCATACTAGAATTGTGTAGGAAGTTTTCGCTTTCCATTGACTTGCTACCGCTTTCTAGCTAGGACACACTAGCGGTAGGCACTAGGGGGTTAATTGGCTCTTTATAGGTTTAATTCTTGTTTAGAAATTAAAAAGTGCCCAATTCACCCCCCTCTTGGGCATCTTGATCCTTTCAGTGACTGATTCATTCATTCTCTTGTAAGCCGTCGCATAACGTTGTAACCCGACTCTTGACAATAGTGAAAAGTGTTTGCTAACTGGCGCCCGTGGTTTTCCCCCTTCACATTGGAGGGGTTTTCCATGTTAAATCTTGTATCTCGTTGTGTTTGATCTTGTGTTCTTCGTCGTTTATCCGTCGTCATTCACAACACATTGAACTTCAAACTACTACGGTGAATTTGCTTTGCAGTGTATCAAGTTTTATCGGTAAATTAATCGGATGGGTGTATTGGTGTTAAGGCCCTAATATTTAATTTATTATTTTGATTACCTAATAAGACAATATTGTGTTACTTTGTTTCATATCCCGCTGCTTTCTGATAATGTTGCCGTTGGTCTTCACATTTCTCAACCAAACATAATAACACCATGTTTCCTTGCTAGACTAGAGGAGAAAGGGGAATAGATTGATGCATGACCATTTCCTTTAGGGCTCATTCCGTTGTTCCGGAACGAGGCCAAGATTCGATGTGGCTATTTAATTGCTATATAAGGGTTCGTTCGGTTCTTCTGGAGCGGTGGCCTGAAATGATTCCTAGCTAGATTACAAGTCTAATGTGTATAGGTTTTAAGGAGCTGGATTAATTCCTGGTTAAAATCCTGCTAACCGAACAAACCCTAAGGCCTCGTTCGGTAGCCCAGTATTCAATCTAGGCCAGTATTCAATTCAGGCCAGGATCCCGTGGATCCAGATGGGTCACTGAAACCACCAGGCTTCGTTCTGGACCTAGGATGGTCAGACTTCGTTCCGGGCCGAGGAGGGAGGGAAAAGGCCTGGATTAACCCAGTTTTGTTCCAGGCCGAATGTAACCGAACAGACAATTCTGGCCCGACCTGATTTCAAACCGGACCATGTAAATCCGGGTGGATCAGGCCATGTTTTGGGTTGTTCCTGTGAAAACGAACGAGGCCTAAATTGGTCTATCATTTCAGGTGGAAATCTTCCAGGCCACCGATGCCTAGAAAAACGAATGGGCGCTTAGCTACTTCTTTGTTGTTCGGTCTTTTTTTTTGCATTAATTGAAGGCTAAATTGCTCTAAAAGCTGGTTGCCTCCTCAACGTCCTGCACTCCTTCTGATCCACCACAATATGTAGCTAGTAGCTAACCAGTGCCATTGTTGGTTTTTAGCCACCATGCTATTTTTTTCTTGTTTTGTGTGCGCATGTGTATTTGATAAATTAATAGAAGGATGATTCGTTTTTGTGCATCGTGCTTGGTTCCACCTGACTAAGTGACTAGTGGTGGCGCCTAATTATAACATTTTGAGAAGTCGGAGCTGCTGCTTCGAGGTGTCAACTGTTAGTAAACATGGACGATTACTCGCTAGTACAAATTAGTTTAGTATGTGAAACAGAATCACTTACATATATAGATAATTATAGATTATACCTTCCTGACACAGCGCAGCGGAAGACTTGACGCGTATCGTAACACAACGGTACCTCTACGATCGTCTACACATGCGGAGAAGAGAACGACGCGAATCGTCAGTGCACGTACGACAGTTTTTGTATTTTCAGGAACTAGCTAATGTCTATGCGCGTTGCTACGGGTACAATTGTTTTATATTATATTAATAATATGTAATAATACTACGGGCAATATACACAAAAGTGAACTGGAATGAATACTTGATCAACCCAACTCATCAGATCAAGCTGTCGCCGCCGCTCATGGAGACCCTGGGATGATGCCAATGCAACAGAGTAGGCATCACCGAAAGGGTTCAACTCATTCGCAGCCGCGCCATCAAACTGTTGCGGCATCCCAAACATGGCATGCTGCGGCGCCATCATCGACATCTGCACACCGGTCGCCATCAGAGGTGTGCCGCCCGTTTCCGTAGGAGGAGGAGGCATCCATGGTCGCGGCATGCTGCTGCCTCCTTGCGTCGTCCTCATACAAGCTATCCAAAAGCAGCCTGTCGAATCCCCAAGCCTACAAGAACCCGACGATGTGAAATGCTTACAGGATGGGGATGCTGGCTGACAAGAAAGAAGAGAGAGAGAGAGAGAGAGAGAGAGAGAGAGAGGATGCTGCTAGTGGCTGCAATGTTGCTTGTTCCTTACCAGCTCGCTCTCTGCCAGCTGGTGGTTGCTGCTGCTAGGCTGGGCTGTGACCAGAGCTAACTCCCAGCCTGACGATCATGTCGTTATCTCACCGAAGCCCATTACAGATGCGTCGCTGGAACCACCACCTGCGGCTGCTGCACATCAGAGATGAACACATGCCTTGCGTGAATTTGATGTCATGCTATTGGTTGTTGGAATCACGAGACAACAATCAGGAACGGAAAAAATGCTGCTTCAAGCTTGTCTTGTGGTACTATGGCAAGAGCCAGCGTGTTGCTCTCTTCAAGTGCAGCAGCAGCAACAGCAAGGTTTACTACTTCATGCACGCCTGATCATCACCCACCCACCCAACGGATACAGTGGTCACCGTTATTATTATTGGTTACTCTGAAGTGGAGTATTATGCAATAACAAGATTTACCAGTAAATCGGCAGTTGTCGGAGTCTCAGGCTCATCGTCGTCGTCGCCGTCGTCGTCATCTGCAGACTGAGCAAGTTCTTCATGCTCGGGAGGAACTTCCTCTGCAACAGGTTCTACAAACGCCTGGAATATCAGTTCAGGGGTTTGTTCTTCCTGGTAACGCATTACGAAATCTAGCTGCTGGTACTCCTGTTTAGCACATGAGGAGTTTTAGAGTTCGACAATGGTAGAAAACAGGTTGACTGAACATCTGTATAGTTTAGATTAGCTGAATGACATGAAGGAAAATAAAACGAATTAACTCACTATGGTCTCATTTGGAACAGATGCAGTTCTGGGAGCTTCTCTGATGTACTCCTCCATTGTTCCAAGAAATGATGGTGGTGGCTGAAGATCATTCAGAAAAAACGATTTGTTTGGCATCAGAGTTCAGAGCTTCCTACTGTAATAAGAAGTGAAATAGATGAATGGTGTGGTGGAGGAAGAAGATCGGGGAGTCTGTTTGGTGGTGCAGTGCAAGAACCTCTCTCAGAGTTGGAAACTGGAAGTTTCTGGCTAGTTCCAGACCTCTGCAGACCTCGTAGAAGTCAGAAAGAGACTTCGCCTGTTAAGTTACTCTGATGATTTAGTTCACATAGACAGTTGTACAATTCCACAGAATGATATTTACTATCTAGACATGCTGCAGTTAGACTTATACACACACCAGATTTCCAGTCCTTCTATAGATGTCCAACGCTTTCATAGCATCAAGTTTTGTCATATCAAAGAACTGCAAAAACATCAAAATCCAATACCGTCACAAAAAACCAAGATATATATACACTGCCATCTCATAGGAGAGGAAGGAAGTTCATTGAAGTACCAAATCCACAAGGTTAATGATCCCGTCATTGAGTGCGCAGTAGACATTGAAGTTTTCCTTCAACATCTGAGCAGCCAGTTCATCTCTCGTCGTCATCTCGCCCAGTGATGGTAGCTAAACAATGCTACTCAAAACTAAGGTTACACATACATACATACCAGAGCCAAGGCATACTGTATGAGGTAGTTCCCAAAAGCTGCCCTTTCAGGCTGCAAGAACCACCAATGTAGCATTTTCGTAGTGGTGCTTAAATCGAGATCCTTGGTTACTTGTCCACCTTGGACAAAAGCAATACAGCATGGTCAATGGCATCAAGCTCGCTTTTGTATCAGTGGCCACCAGCTGCTCTGCTGCATTGGTCGCTAAGTAGTTTCTTTTGTAATCGCAACTGGGTGAGCTCTATGTCTGGCTTGGTAATCACAAATTTGTGTCCCAGCGTTAAACGTTAAACTCTTTGTCTGCTTGATGAATGTTATGTCATTGGCACGTTCGAGAAAAAAAAATCTTGATTGCTCTTCTAGCCTTCTTTTCGGCTGCCTGTTACACAAGACAACAAAACCAGCTTGCCTGATGGCTTCTTTAACATTTCAATTGACCAAATTTTAATTTGCAATTGTTCTGCCATTAATACAAAAAGACCAACCGCAAAAGGAATGAAAGCATCTAACGAAATTGCTTATATCTAGTAGAGGAATATACTTGTGAACCAATTTCAAGGTGAAATTAAAAAAAAACTCCCATTTTACTATCTCTACACTTATTGCTGACCAAAGTTTAAGTGCAGACCAAAGTTTAAGAATTCAATTGAAGTTCAGTTACCATGGAGTTGTGCTTGGCACCTCACACCTGAAAATAGGACATCTTGAAGGTGGTGTATAACTGACAAAACCAGTGAGGCAAATACAGAATTGAATCTTAACTGATGTCTACAGAAATAAAATAATCTTACATTCATGGCTGATTGCAACACCAACAATTAAGTAGAGACTTTTCCCAAATCAAGTTAACTGACCAATGCCATAAAGTAGAGTGATCGGGCACTCAGGCTCTGTTGTGGTGTGCTAGGGATCCAATCCCCAAATAGTTTTTTTTTTCACTCAAGAAAATAGTGAATCTAGGCTCACTTTTAGCCTTGATCCCCTGCAGCCATTGGTTATTTGCCAACATCAAAACAAGAATAAACAACCATCCTAGTGAGTAACATCACATAGTATCAAAAGTTCAAAAGTATAATAAGGAAAATGGCTCATCACACATAAAAAGAAGATGTGGAAAATGGAACTAAAAGGTTCCACCCAAAATGGCTCATCAAGACAAGGACTTGGTATTGGTTCATCACACATTTCTGTAGAGAATTCAGTCATTACTCTGATAGCATGTTGTGCTCTAATCTGAATTCTCTCTAAGCAAAGGTTTTTCTCTACAACTTATCTCAAAGCAAAGGTCTGAAAATCATTTTTTCTAGAAGCTGAATAACGTCCATTCACTTCCTTCCATAACTATGTTAGGACCTGCGGTTTATCTAATGAAACTGCAAATTCTGAATATTGTCCATTCGGTAACCCAGAACAACGGATCAAACTCAGTACATGGTGATAAACCAGCAATGCGGTGTATCGAGTACCTGCAATGGAGGATCTCTAATAAAATGTTTGCATTCTACCAAGCTTGTATGATTGATCACTCTTATAAAGCTTGTATGATTGATGATAGAATCATTGATCAGCTACACAACGTGCATTCTTTCACCACTACACCTAGTAAATGAGCAGCACCCTGCAACAACACAGTTAATAACACATAAGCTGAGAAAGATGAAGACACTACACTGTAAGGCTTCTTAAAGACTACCTCCAGTAAAAGTATGATGTTTCAATCTCAATCAGCCAAGGTGACTTTTTTCACGTATCACTGTATGCCTCATAACTAAACAAATATGGTATACACAACTATTTTGGCTTCTAAAAAAGACAGATAGTAGTGAGTCCCAAAACCTAACTGAAATCATTCTTCCATTGGTAACAAGAACACTTAATTTAAAGACGTGGATCCTCCAGTATACAATGAACTCACCTGTGGGCTAGGTTCGGTTGGAGATGGCACGGGCGAGCATCTCCAAGCACCACTCCTATGCTTTACATTGAATTGTGGGTCTGCCCCTACTGGTAATTCACCAAAAAGATCAGATTCGAAAACAACCTAATCTTGTGCTCTCTTATCAATACTATGATATTCTTGCAACCAATGATATTCCCATCTTGATTCTGTTAAGTTGATTTTTCATCAGTACCAATTGCAAACATGCAGAAAATAATTATGCTAAAACAATTTAAATCAGCCTAAACCACATGAACTATTAAATAATTTCTCCTCGAAACAAGATGCCTATGCTTCGTGAATCTGACTATAATAATCATTAAATCAGCATAAAATTAGCTGTTGAATGAGCAATTCCCACCATCACTTCAAAATATGTTTTATAGGTTCTTTTGAGGTCTTAGAGCCATCATATCACATTGGCCTACTAAAATAAAAAACTCATATGAGTCAGCCTGACAACTGTACAAAATTCCACTGCCTGGCCAATGCATTATTAGCACATGTCACTAATTTTAATCTGAAGGGTATACACAGTCTCACTAAACGGAGTAGAAAATCTCATGAACTCAATTTGAAGGTACAAATCCCCTGATGTAGTGTACCAAACTTCGAACCATGATTGTTTTGTACATTATTAGCAAGAAGCAATACGGGAAACTTTTATCTAATAGCATGTTTCCTCATCCTACATCTAACAGCATAGAATTCCAAGAAGTCCCAGAAATGATGTGTGACTCACCTTGGGCCTGGAGGGCGTTCCTCCGCGTGGTGCTTGGATGGGGCCGTCAAGGCAGACTGCGGCAGTTGGACGGGGCTCCATGGGCCGGCGTCGCTCCTGGCAGCACAAAGGGAGGCGGCTGGGCGGCGCGGAGGGTGGCGTCCGGGCAAAGCGGAGGGAGTCACGTTGGGCCGTTGGGGAGGCAGCGGCCGGACTGGCGTAGAGGGACCATGGTCGGGGGCCGGTTCCCGCGCGGATTGGCGGCGCAGAGGGAGGAGGCCGGGCGGTGACTCCGCGGCGTGGAGGGCAGCGACTGGGCGGCGCGGAGGGCGGCATCCGGGAGATGCGGAGAGAGTCGCGGTAGGGGAGCTGGTTTCCGGTTTTGGATAGGAGATGGGATGTGTTGGGGGCATGCCGAAGGCCAGGGCACGCCGATGCGATGTGGACGATTCTGGCTTTCATGACGCTGCGCGCGAAGTGCCCGGACTGTCCCGAAGCAGAGCATGGACAGGGGGGACGAGGTGGTGTTCCACAACGATGGCCGCCTCCGCCGGCGCCTCCATCTTCTCCTCCGCGAATGCAGAGCAACGAGATGCTTATCAGTCGGGCGGCGTGGCGACAAGATGGGATGGGCAAAGACTGAGGGCCGAGTGCAGGGCAGCGGGATGGCGGCATGGCAGAGCGGGGCAGCAGCGCCTGGGAGAGACGGGGAGAGGTGGCGGAACGGGTGCTCGCGTGCGGAGTGTGGAGCGAGCGGAGAGGCACGACGAGAGGAGTGGTGGGCCCTACCTGTCGGCGCGCTGAACTTCGAGGCGGGGCGAAGGGAGACGAGCGGGGCGAACGGGCTGTGGACGATTCCCCTTTGGTCTTTTTAGGAGTAGAGACTAGTGTGGCGGCCAGGGCACGTACGACGGTCTTTGCACTTCCAGGAACTAGCGCGCGGGGCTCCTGACGTGGTGGCTAAGTGATTAGGTTAATCGTGTTGGAAACAATAACCCTAGAGATAATTATAGGCTCATACCAAATATATCTTTAAAAAGTTAAAACTATATAAAGGAACACATATCCATCTAAAATGAGAAAAGAATACTAGTTCCATAATATTGGCTCTCATGTGTTCATCTATTGTCCCTATTAGGAAGGGAGACGGGAGATCAGCTACAACTTCTACACGTCTCTTCTTGGAATAGGAAAACGGATCGGATCTGATGATCCGTACATAGGCCGATTCTTAATACGTTATCAACACGCTCTATCGTTACTCATCAACGACCGTATGTTGCATCAACGACGGTATGTTGTTCTTGATCCCTATTGGATCCATCTGCTCGCAGATTTTTTCCCCCCTCTTCAATCTAGATTGGTTTCGTTATACCTGGCTGGTTTACAAGTTCTAGATTGATCTTTACTTTTTACCTCACGTATACCCCTTTGCCGCTTCCCTGATGACAGCTATCCCACGTGAGCGCTATGATAAATTTTAGATCAATTTGTATTTTTTTAATCACAAATTGATCCATTGTTTTATGTGCCGATTGATTCCTTCCGTCGGAGCTCAACCTGAGCGAATCGAGGCACAGGCCCTAATGTCATTGCTTGCGTGCGCAATCTCGCTACGCAAATTAATTCGATTACAACTCCTCGCCATCGGTTACACAGATGTGCTTGTCACTAATGCACCCACCATGACGTGGTGGCCTGGGCCTGGTGGTTCTCAAACCGTGAGTGGTTTTTATTTTTTTTGGTCTATTTGTATATATTAGACCAGTCTTGTTTTTATGCTATTAATCAAAGATTGATCTATTAATTTACTCGTTGATATTTTTTCTAATATCATGTGTGGGCTCGCTGTATATATAATTTATTTATCAAACCGAGGACGTCGGTCGACTGCATTGTCATGGACGGTGCCCCAACAAATTCAATAACGAGCAAAAGGTTAAAGGACGGAGCATCGTTCCTGTGGCCAAGTCGATGAATAGGCAGGTCATGGCCTAACCTATATGCCCTACGCGGCACAAATTTTTACACAGCAACAAATATATCACGGTTTGTCGCTGAGTCTCTTTGCTATTATTGTTCTACTAGATTTATTATATTATAAATCCTGTAGATTTTAATATTTCTAGTAGATCTTTGGAAGACATACAAGACTAGTAGTTTATATATATATATATATATGAACACCTGATGTGTTCTACTAGTAATTTTTTGGGTATGCTCTATGAATCACAGTTATAATACTGACATGATAATTTGTTAGATCTTTGCATGTTATTAGTTTTTTCGGTTGTTAAACCGTGTTGTCATGCATGTGTTGTTCAAGTTCTACTAGATCAATCCTAAAGATTAGATGTATATGCTAGATCATTCCTGAAAATTAGATGTATATGCTAGATCAATCCTGAAGATTAGATGTATATGCTAGATCAATCCTGAAGATTAGATGTGGATTTTTTTCTGTCTTGAACAAACATGTTGGACATGCCGGATCAAGCTCTACATAGTTTTTTTAATTAGCATACCTCGCATCATGTCCGGAAGGCATATTGCTCCCCCTTCTTCACCTCTTTTCACTAAGTCTCTCAAAGGGGTTTTGCTCCTACCATCTCAAGGGCTATTTGTAGGGTCTCTAGGAAAGGTTGTGACAAATGTGCATACACCGACATTCCCAAACTCTCCTAAGTCAAGCTACTAACCTCATACCCCCTTTATAGTACGGTCAAAGAAAAAACAAAGTCCTAGTCTATACTTAGTGCCCTTCTCGCACATCATGGCACTAAGAACTAGTCTAGTCTTCAACTTGTGTTTCCATCCTTTAAAACCGAAACAATTTTCATCTTGGGGGCATGAATATTCATTAAGCCCATTCATCTAGCATCACATATGACCTAACTCAAACGACTTTGCCTCTGCAAAATACACGTTAGTCATAGTGACCTAGCATTGTCGTTAATCGCCTAAACACAAGGGACCATGATTCTTTAGATACCTACTCCCCAGCATTAGCGTGACTTTTGAGCACTGGATTTGTGATTTGCGGATTTCTATTGTTCACTGAAACTTTGCAATTTATATCTTCGGGTACATAAAGTTAATGCTAGAATGGGGTAAGAAAGATACATGTAAGAGTAATTGATGAGTTTCATCATAACATTAAGGATTAGGGATGAAGTTAGGAGAGCCAAATAGGTTCATGCATCCATCAAGAGCAGTGGTGGATCCAGGATGCGACAGGGGGGGGGAGGGGCTAAAGTACAAGATCATGATCAACAATGAAAATTTTGGTGAATTTTATAGAGATTTAATGAAGAAATGAGTGGTTTTATAAATATTTAATGGAGAAATAAGTGAATTTTGTAGAAATTTAATGGACAAATGAGTGTATATTAAATGGAGAAATGAAGCCAAGGGGGGGCTGCAGCCCCAGACCCCTAGATCCGCCACTGATCAAGAGGATTTGTTGTTTCATGGTTTGAGTAGACTGTAGTCAAAATTGTTGTGGCTCAAAAAGATGCAACTTATTGCTTTTATTGCTATCTATTTAAGCCACAACAAACTAGGTTTTATAATACTGATACATTAAAAAATTTATGTAGTATTACCTCCGACCCTCCAAAAAATATAATTCTCATTTTTCGAGAAGATAAATAATTTAAATTTTTACTAAATTTATATAAAAAATTACTAACATTTATGATATGAAATTAGTATCGATTAGTTATAAAATATATTTTTATAATAAAATTATTTAGAGATATAAATATTAATTCTATTTAATATAAAGTTGTTCAAATATAAACTATATTATCCGCATCTAGCTCTTCACTTCCGTAATTGCTGTACATATGAAAGAAAACAACCGATGCTCTTTTGAGCAAAAATCTAGTGTGAGAAGGCGATGATTTGTCGGTTGTGCATCATCCAACTAATAAAGATGCTACCGATCGAGGTGGGAGGCTGCAGGGAGGTCGGCAAATTCAGTTAGGCCGGCCCAATCATCGTACGCAGGGCAAGGAGATCGTGTCTCCACTTGAGGCTAGCATACCCCACAAACTGTACAAATAAGCTGTTTTTTTATTATATAATAAAGAGTTTAGTTAGGCGGCAACGCAATCAATCAATCAATCAGCCCGCAAAGTGTGTTCATTTTGTAGGAGCACGACCGTAGGAGGAGTATTGATTAGCGTGATGCGCACGTTGCCTTGCATTGGTTGAGGCACGTGCCAGCTCCACCTGCTGGGTTCAGCGAATATGCTGGACTATTGCGATAAGGATGAGCAGGTGAGAGCTAGCTTCGTCCCCGGCCCAGCAAGCAACGAGCAGCAGCAGCAGTATGTCACCTCTCACGTCACATATGTAGAACCAAATGCATGGTAGCCACATGTCACCAAGAACCCAAACAAAATCTTTTTTATTTTCTTTATTTGTAGTACTGTTTTTGGTACCCCGTGATCGAATTCCGTCGGCACAACAAAAGAATCTTTTTTTGTGATTCACATTCACAGAAGTGTATAACAGTAGTAACGCATGCAAAATCATCTTTGTTCAGCTTTATTAACTTTGTCTCACCATATATAGTAGTACTGTATATATGATAGATATACGTATGGCCTTTCCACACAGGCGGCAGCGGCACCGTCGCAACAAAAGACACAGAACCGTCTGCCTAGGTACGTAGGCATACAAGATGAAGCTAGTGCGCGCGCGTGGCAGAAAGGCCTCCAACGAATCAACAAATTCCCATTCCCATTCCCATTCCTAGCTAAGCTAAAAAAACACCTACTACGATCCAGTGTATACAGCGTGCTGTGTGTGTATTCTGTACGTATCTGAGTGCGAACGCGAGCGCGTACGGCTACGGCCGTATACGCACACGAGCCGAGATTGGTGGACCGACTCCGCCCCCATTCAATTCCCTCCACCTCCACTAGCACTCATCACTAGCAGAGGAGCGAGTCGACGAACAGGTCGTCGCGCGGCTCGTCCTTGGCCGCGTAGCCTCCGCCCCGTATGCTCCGCTGCTCAGCATCTCCACGGTGTAGGGGGGCTGCTGCTGCTGGCCCAGCTGGTCGCCGAGCAAGGCTCCGGGTCCCGCCGCCGCCGCCGCCGCGCGGCTTGCGGCGCCGCGGCCCACTGGCACGTCGTGGTTGTGCTTGCCCTCGTACGTGGTGATCACGGCGCGCGTGTCGTGGGACGCGCGCTCCACGTGCTTCCGCACGGGGCAACCCACCGTGGTGCACTTGTAGTAGCTCCGCGGGTTGGGGTTCCCCTTCACCACCTTCTGGCCGTACTTGCGCCACCGGAAGCCGTCGTCCAGGATGTCGATGTCGCTCAGCGTCTGCACCACCAGCCGGGGCTCGCGTACAGGCTTGCCGCCAGAGCTGCCCTCGTTCTCACCATCCTCCTTCCAGCGCTTGGCTTCGGGCTCGTCGCCGTCGCTCCGCTGCGACCCGCCGTTCTCCGCCTCGTCGTCGCCGAAGGTGACGGACGAGTTCTCGGCGGTGGCGCCGGAGTGCTCCGGCCCACAGCAGCCCGCTGCGGCGGAGAGACTGTTGGCGGCCTGCTGCTGCTCCTCCGCCGCGGCTCCTCCGCCTCCCGAGGAGGAGTTGCGGCGCGTGGACAGCGGCTTGGGGTGGTTGTGCGCGCCCTTGTACACGATCTGCGTGATGCGGCCGTCGGCCAGGGACCGCTCCACCTTCTTCTTCATGGAGCAGCTGTGGTACGTGCACTTGTAGTAGCTGCGCGGGTTCTCGCTCCCCTTCACCTGCTTCTGCCCGTACTTGCGCCAGTTGTAACCGTCCTCCAGCTTCGTGTTGCTGCTCGCCTGCTGCTTGTTGCTCGACGCCACCACGGCGCTCTGCTGCTGCTGCTGCTGCTGCTGCAAGATTGATTGAGACTGTCAGCTACGGATCGGAACTTAGTAGTAGCAACACAACATGACAACATGACAAGAAGCAATTATTCCTACATACGTACCTTGAAGGAAGGGAAGGACGTCGTCGTCGTCTGCGCAGTCATGGCGTTGGAGGTGTCCGTGTGGAAGGAGAAGTCGTTGAAGCCGCCGGCGGCAGCCCGGCCGTCGTCTCGCTGAGACTGAGACGCGATCAGATCGGCGGCCTGCTTCCAGTCGAACCTCTGCGCCGGGATGGCGCCGGTGGTGGGAGAAGCCAAGATGTTTGAGGAAGAGTGGAGCAGGACGGGCGAGTCGAGCAGCTCGGCGGGGCTGAGCCCGGCCGGGATGGCGAAGTAGGAGGAGGGCGACATCGGCGGCGGCGAGATGGGCAGGCTGGGCGGCTGCGCGGACTTGAACTTGGGCACGCCCACGCCGCTGCCCCTGGCACCGCGGTGGAACAGACCCCTCGGCGACCGCTCCTGATCGGCGAGCATGTCCCCTGTCCCGGAGAGCAGCTCCGGAACGAGGTGATGAAGGGAGGCGGCGTGAACGTGAACCCACCGTGCTCCAAGCTCCCCGTCGAGGACGCCATGGCGAGCGACGAGCAGAGGAGGCCGGAGACGAAACGAGAGGGCCGGGGGGAGAGATCGGAGACGAAAGGAGGGATAGGCGGACGGGAGTGGTTGCTCGGTGGCTGGGCTGCCGTTTAAGTAGCGGTCGGTAGTGGCGCGGTAAAGCGCCGGCAGCGGCCAGGTGGGGGCGCATGGCTTCACTGAAGGTGGGGAAGGAAGAAGCTTGGGCCCGAATGTCAGTAAAGTTCAGAGGCTAAATGTGAACGTGCTGGAAACGGGATGCTTCTTGGAAGGCACAGGGGTTTGACTCGGAGGTTGTGTGTGCGTCAAAGCTCGTGCAGTTTGACCGGTCAGACGTGGCGGCGACGTGGGGGTTCCGGGAAGGAGAGGCCGTGTGGGGCCCGTCCGCGGTCAGTCGCGTCCGTCTCCCTCTCGCTCGTGGCGTGTCCCCACTCCCCACGGCGCGGCCACGGGTAGGCAAGGCTTGTTGGTTTTCTGCAAGTGGTAGCAGCTGGCATCAAGGAATGGATGGATCGGAGTCGGACGAGCGGTAACACCGGACCCTAGTGGAGTCGGCATGCTGGTGAAGTGGGACAAAACTGTACTTTTCTTTTTATTTTATCTGTATAAAATAGAGCCCGTTCACAAGCTGTAGTGGCTGATTCCAGCGCGAATCACAGCCAAACATGTACCGGGAGAGGAACGTTTCACTATTAGTCTGATTGTTTCCGGACGACAGTGGCGTAGCCAGGATCCATCCGTAGCTAGGGTGGTCCATTATTTAATTTTTTTAACGGCTATAAATTTAACATTTGTCTTGTTCACTTGAACTTATTAGTTATAGCTTTCTTAAAAAAAAAAACGGTAAAAAGAGTTCAAAAAATAAATGAGTATAGTTTTCTCAACAACGAATTAAAATATTACATACCTATAATAGATGAAGAATAATATGTAACTTTTTCTTGTAAGTTATGAAAGTGTCATGATCACTTCTTCACTCGTGAGAAAATATTCCGCTCAATAAAGGATACTATATAATATGATCACTCCTCTTTATTTTTAACAAATCTGCAAGAGAATTAACCAAACCAATAAAACAATACTGTAAAAAACATATAATTAAAATAAAATCAGTTTTGCCTTTAGGGCTTGCCAATTGTTGAATCATGGATCCTCCAATCCTGGCTTCTATTCTGATTAGTTGCTAGGGGAGGGAATTACAGTTACAGAAGGCTGAAATAAAAAGCAGAAACATGAGTACAGAGTAGGGCTTTGGCGCGCTTAGTAACTAGCAATTGATCTTCATCTTAGGTTTTACCTGATGGCTGCTGGTCCCTGCTCCCTGATTAGTGTTTGTCGTCGTGACCCTCGTGAATCGCCGCGCCGATGCTCGATGGTCTGGCCGCGCGCGCCCATGCCGCACTCGCTGTAGCACCGTCGCGCCGTCGTCCGCCTTCACGGCTACACTGCACAACCGCACGGAGGAGGATACGGACGTAAAGGATCTAACATGAATACGCGCATTACAAACTTGATCTCTCGCGAATCCAAAAGGCCAAGTGACGGTGAATTCTCTAGTTCAGATTCTATTGATGGGCTCTCATTGGACCGAGCGCAGGGTGGTCCGCGGCCCACAGGGACCACCCTGTAGCTCCGCCCCTGCTGGACGAGCGGTACACCGGGACCTAGTGGAGTGGGCATGCTAGTGAAGTGGGACAAAACTGTGCTTTTCTTTTTATTTTATTTTTATAAAATGGAGCCCGTTCACAAGCTTGTAGTGGCTGATTCCAGCGCGAATCACAGCCAAACAGGTACCCGGGAGAAGAACGTTTCACTATTTGTCCTGTGTGGGTGATTGTTTCGTGGCTGATAAGCCAATGAATATTATTTTTTACTGTTTTATTATATGAGAAAAAAATATTGTTTTAGTACTGATAAGTCAAGTGAACAGGACGATTGAATCCATCGAATTGATTTTGTTTTTCGGCATAGGAATGAGAAACGGCCGCCTAGAGTTTTGTCTGATTTCGCTTCTTTGCTTTCCGCTGTGTTGGGGATATTACCTCGTCATATCCCCAGGGACCTTATGGGCCTGCCGACCAGAGGACGACCCAGCCCACGAGGCCTTGCGGCACGCGACCAGTCCGTCGTGAAGAAGCCTTGCTCGCCAAGAAGAATCCTAGAAGATAGGCTCGGATCCCTTACTTAAAGGGTCCCATCGTGATCTGTCAGGATATGGAAACTGTAACCCTACTCACCGGTTATATAAGGCGAGCAGGGACCCCCCTCCAAAAAGATCTCTCTACAATCCCCTAAATCGCATCTGCGGGTCTTGTAACCTAATACTCATATCAATCTAGCCACCAAAACACAGGACGTAGGGTATTTACGGTAATTTGCCGGTCCGAACCTGTCTAAATCGCCGTGTCACGCTCTCTGTCTACGCTTGATTGTCGTCGTCACACCTCCGCCTACAATCTACTACCGTGGGGGTACCCCCTAGGTAGACTGCGACACGTATTTCGTCGGCAGTTGGCGCGCCAGGTAGGGGTGTGTGCATCAACTCCATGGCTCGTGAAGCGGGTACTTTTCCCTGGATCCATGATCATCCCGGCAGCGGCGCCACCCTTCAGATCAATCTATGTTTGGACCATCTATGGCAACCGTCTCCATCTCGAAAACTACGGAATCAGCAGAGGCCCCTCGCGCCAAACCCCCCCAACCGAAGATCTAATCACCAGGATGACTCGAAGGCTTCCAGATTACGCCGACCCTAGCAACACGGCGAGCGTCGTTCGAACAGATCGACGGAGACCTCGCCGACTGCCTCGACATCATCGACATCGCCCGCCGCCGACTTCGCCCCCATGCGCCATTCATGCGCGAGAAGATCGTTCCGGAACCTTCACGACGCCGCCTGGTGTCCGACCTCACAACTCCCAGCCCTGGACGAAAGCGTCGACGCAGCAACAGCCACAAGGAAATCCTCGACGGGCCCTGCCCTCTCCACGAACAAGGAAAACACGCCATGCGAGAGTGCATCGCCCTCAAAGGAGCCATCCAGGACAAAGCAGACAACAAGCGACCAGACAACAACAAACCAAAGGAAGATAAGACGGAGGCTCCGGATGTCAGCTCACAAGGGCACACGCATCTTCCCCATATTCTGGGCGGCCACCCGAGCGGTAATGGTAAGCGCCGCCGAATTTTTCTAACTGCAACAGTATTCGCGTCCCTCTAACCAATTGGATGAAGCGCCAGATCGATTTCTCCAGAGACGACCACAAGATATGTCATGATTATCCTGGGCGTTTCCCCCTGGTCGTCAGCGAGACCATCTGAGCCGGTTTCCTTCAGGAAGGTACTCATCGATGGTGGCAGCTCCCCTCGACCTCATTTTCCCCAAGTACGCTCCGACGACTCAAGTTCTGGGAAAGCAGCATTCAAACCGCGAATTTCTCCTTCCATGCCATAATCCCCGGCGAAAGCTCGAACCGTCAGGACAGATCCACCCTTCCAATGAGGTTCGGCACCGATCGCTTACTACGCGAAGAACTCATCGACTTCGTGGTCGCCGAATTCGATACCCCGTACGACGCCATCCTTGGACGATCGACCTCTCAAAGCTCATGGCGATACCGCACTATACTCACTTAGTGCTCAAAATATTGGCGCCACATGGGATCATTAGTCTCCACTCCGACCCACAAATCGCCTATGAATGCGAGCAAGGGAATCGAGGGACGCACCAGGCAAGAACATCAATGCGACACGCAGGTTTGTTTATCAGAAGCAGCTAACCCCCACGCGAAGGACTTCGACATTCCAGAGCCCCCCGACCACACGCGCGCGAGAGAAATCCAGAGAGACGAAGACGGTGGCCTTGGCCGACGACGACCCTGAAAAGACCGCCGTGATCGGCGCCAACCTCGATCTCGAGCAAGAAAGCGTCTCTTTGGACTTCCTGCGGTGCAACGTCAACATTTTTGCCTGAAAACCAACGGACATGCCAGGGGTCCCTCGCGACCTCAGCTGAGCACTCATTAAACGTGGACAAGGGCGCTAAGCCGACTCAACAGAATCTTAGAAGGTTTGCACCAGATCGCAAGGAAGCTATTAAAGCGAAAACCCGACTCCTAGCCGCCGGTTCATCAAAGAAGTAAATCACCCCCGAATAGGCTCACCAATCCAGTGCTTTGTAAGAAAAAATAATAATGAATGGAGAATGTGTATCACTACACGAGTCTCAAAAAACACTGCCCCCCCGATCCGTTCCCCCTCCCCCCGCATCGACGAAGTTGTTGAGTCTACCGCAAGGTGCGAACTACTCTCCTTCCTCGACTGCTACTCTGGCTATCACCAGATAACGTTGAAGGCGTAAGATCACATAAAAACATCGTTCATAACTCCTTTCGGTGCCTATTGCTACACACAATGTCTTTCGGACTAAAAAACGTCGGGGCCACGTAGCAGCGCGCCATACAAGAATGCTTGAAGAAACTTATCCTAGGGAAGGCAAAAGCCTACGTGGATGATGTAGTCATAAAAACTCACCACAAGAAGACACTGGTCGCCGATATAGAAGAAACCTTCAAGGCCCTCACGAGTTCAGATGGAAATCAAAACCCCAAGAAGTGTATCTCGGGGTACCCTTGGGAAACCTCCTAGGCAATGTCGCAGTAAATCCGGCATCCGAGCTAATCCAGAAAAAAAACCGCCGCGGTTCTCCAAATGAGGCCTCCTTGTAATGTCAAAGACGTACAGAAACTTGCGGATTCATGGCCGCCTTGAACCGCTTCATCTCCCGCATCGGCGAAAAAGGTCTTCCTTTTTGGACACCAAAAGGCGACCAGAAGTTCACATGGACCGACGAAGCAGACCGAGCGTTTACGCCCCTTTTTTTAAAAAATACCTATCGAACCCTCATCCTGGTCGCCCCAAAAGGGAAGAAGACCAATGCTACTTACATTGGCCGGAAACAAACCAGGTCCGCACCCACCGTCATGGTATCGAACATGAAGAAAGCGACGCGTGTACCCGGTCCAACGACCATGCTACTTCGAAAAGCGAATTCTCAATGAGTCCCCAATGCAAAAGCATTTATACGCGGTCCTGGTCCCGCACGCAAGCTCCGACACTATTTTCAACGCCAACAAAGGGGTAACAGTCGTCACAATTTTCCCGCTAGGCGAAATCTTACGAAAAGGACGCCACCGAGGGATAGTCAAGTGGGCATCGAGCTCGGAACCTTTAACATCGCTTTCTAAGGGCAACAACAAAAATCACAAGCACTCGTGGACTTCATCGCCGAGTGGACCGACATCCAGGTCCTAGAACCAGGGAACCCCCGGAGAATTGGACCCTATTCTTCGACGACTCCCTTTCGATCCACGGAGCAGGCTACTCCTATTCGTATTCCCATCCAAGAAAAGACCGCTACGTCCTGCGACACTATTTCCAACGTCAAATAACGCGCCAAATAAAAAGGCAGCTCTACACGGACTCTGCATCGCCAACGAGCTCGGCAAAAGCGCATCATTGTTAACGGCGACTCAGCTCTGGTAATCAACCACTCAACAAAGAATGGAACCGCTCGAAACGAAAAGATGGAGGCCTACTGCGCCGCCATCCAAAAGTTAGACGGAAGTTTCTTCGGGATTGAATACCACCACGTCCCGCGCGAGCAAAACCAAGCGTCAGACGAAATGCCCAAAAGCTAGGATCATCGCGATCCCCCGTCCCCGCAGGAGTCTTCTCCAAGATCTGCCCAACCCTTCGATCATCGATAAACAGGAACCCCTTCGCCGTACGGAGCGCCCCCCAACTCAAGCCAAACACAATAATCGCCGTGATGGCCAGACAACCACCGACGGGCGGGATGATTTCCATTCAATACCTCTCCAACAACTTAACGCCATCAGACGAGACGAAAGCCGAACGGGTAACCCACCGAGCCCACAACTACGTCTTATTGATGACCCCATTTGAGAGTTCCTATGTGATTTGGTAATTGAGTGACAATTAGGTGAACTAATATGTTCTAAGTGATATATACACAGGAGATTAGTTCACATGTGATTGTGTGATAAGGAGCTTATTGCACATGAAACTTTCATGAAGTCAGGTGACAAGGTGGAGAAGATCAAAATAGGTGGCTTGATGGACCGGTTGCAAGTGTGAAGGGAAAGCGGGGATGCTTGTGCCGATGGAGCAAGGCACGGTGATGAGCAAGTGAGGTCAAGATCGATAAACCAAAAACGGTAAATGGGATGAATATGGAGTGGATCATATTATTTGACAAGAGGTTTTTGTTTTTGTGTTGCATTAACATTGGAAAAGGAGATGGAAAAGGAATGCACAAGGCAAAGGTATAACCATAGGGCATTTCATTTCACCGGTCATAGGGGTGAGAGAAAATTATGACCGGGTTTAGGATAGATAGTCGTACTATCAAGAGGAGCAAACTTGTTTTGCATATCGGGTTTTCTAGTGCCACTGTGAGCGTCTAACTTTGCGATAAATTAGATCAGTGCGTGGTGAGAAGCAAGTGAAAATGCTTTGAAAATTATTGTGAAAAAAAGCTAACACACATGCAAAAAGGTGGTGAACACATTTTTTGGTTTTGCACTTGAGAAGAAAGGAAGAAGTGCGGGGAGTTTGGCTGAAAACCGAGCTCCGGACGCAAGTGCCTAGGGGGTTTCGGACCATTGCGTTTGGTCCGGAACCAAACCCTAGGTCCGGCCGAGTCGGGGAGTCCGGACCAGGGGCTTGGGCGGTCCGGACCATTGGCTATGCGTCCGGACGCCCCCCTCTTTACTGCGCTGTTTCTAACAGAGGTGATCCGACGCTATTCGTCGTCCGTACGGGGAACTCCCGACGCTACGTCCGGAGGTTGGAGCTCTCTAATTCGCTGGGAGGAGTGGACCAGACGCTGTTCGTCGTCTGAACTAGGCTCTGGTCTTGCGTCCGGAGGTCTGCTCGCTCTCGGGCGCTCTGGGTGTTCGGGAAATATTCCGGGGCGTTTTGGTGCAGTGCGTCCGGACCCGATAACAGTAGCGTCCGGAGGACGCGTTTCAGCGATCGGTGAGCGCCAACGACTCTTTCAAACAAGAAAAAAGGGCCGGGCGCAGGCTGCATGGTCCAGACCCCCTTTTCAGTGCGTCCGGACCCTCGTAGGAAGCCCTGTGAAGGGGCAAAATGACTAGTTTCGATGGTGTGGCTATTTATAGCCCTTGCCAGCCCTTGGGGCTAGTTGAGCACCTTGGGGTTGTGTTTACCCTTAGTTGTGCTTGGTTCGGAGCCCTCTAATCACACACACTTGATAGAGATCATCCGATTGTGTGAGAGAGCGATTACCATGCGTTGCTTTTAGAGATAGTTCGTGTGGGGACTAGGTGATTGACTTGCAAGCTCGTGGTGCTTGTTTCTCTTGAGGTTGCCACCTCCAGACGCTTGGTGGTTTGAGGCTCCCCTCGAAGAAGCAAGAAGATTATGCGTGGTTCCGGGAAGAGCTTTGTGAGGGGTGTTGTGCTCGCCCCGCGGGAGATCGCGAAGAGCAATTTAGTTGAGGATCGTTGAGTGCCCTCATCTTGGTTGGTTTGGCGGCAACCCTTGAGGGGGTTAGGCTTTTAGGCCTGTAAAAAGTCGTAAACCTCCAAGAGTTTAGCCCATACAACGGGACTAGCTTGGTGGGGACCAAGTGAACCCTTTGGGAAAAAAATACTAGAAACCCTTGTGTACCCCCTTTCGGGGGTTTTGCTTCCCAAAAACACTATTGAAATTTTTATTTTACTTTTGGGGTTGTTTTGCTCTTGTAATTTTTAGTTTTTTAGTTTAAACTGTTCCCTTCAGTTTGTAGCATAAAGGGAGATTTGGGGTGGAAATTGGTTGTGTACCTTTTTAGTACATTGCTTATTTGTGAGCAAAAATTGAGCTCTTATTGATTGGAGTCTTGCAAGAGAGGGCAAGGGGAGCTTAGGTTTTGTGTTTGTTATGATTGAGGAGCCCCCCTTTTGCTTAGAAAACATTTGCTAGGTTTGTTCCCTTGAAAATTATTTGGGTGAGCTTCCATTGGCCCTTGAAACCCCAATTTAAATTTTTTAGGGCAAAGTAAAGTAGGGGGGTTGTAGTTTTTCTAGCCCGATTTTAATTTCCGATTTTGATTTGGTTAGCCGGGCTTTTAAGTTTTAAAAAATTCCCCCCCCTAGCCCCCCACTCGAAAAGGGTGGTATCATATTGGTTCTCTTTTTTTCTTTACCGCCAAGAGGGGGGGACTTAGGCCAGATGTTGATTGCCCACACATTTTTTAGGCACACATTTGCACGAGGAAAATTTTGGGAGGTGTGAATTTTTAATTTTTGGCCTCAAAGGGGGGGATTGTAAGTAGGCTTTTCCTTGTGGGATGAAAAACCAACCCCCAAGGCGAACACATGGTAAAAAATACCCATGATTTCAATTTTGTGATGGGGGGATGCCAAATGGGGTTTTTTTTGGGGTTACCCAAAAATTGCAAAAAAAAAATGTGTTGTTTTCGGGTTGTGGGGCAGGGCTAGCCAGTGACGGGGGAATGGGGAGAAGGTGTCGGTTTCCGGGGAGGGCCCCAAGCGGTGAAGGGGGGAAGCGGGGCCGGACTGAGGGGGCCCGGGGGGGGCGACTATTTTGGGGGGCTATACTTGGCACCGGCGGTGGAGAAGAAGGGGGGAACCGGTTGACCAAGTCAAGACGGGGGTCCCCGGGGGTGAGCGGGGGTAGGGGCCCCCGGGGTCCGCCCGGGGCAAGCAAGGTGGCGTCGAGGGGTTTGGGGGTTTTGGGTCAAAAACCCGGGGTTTTTTCCGATTTGGGCCGAAAAAACCGGGGGGTTTGGTTTTTTGGGGGCCCCTGTGCAAGCTTGCATTGGGATCATATTAAAACACATATTTCATTGATTCTTTTCTATCTTTATTTGGGTGGTTTTTTTTTGTTTAAAACTAAAATTTTAGGTTTTTATTTAATTCTTGTGTTTAACCTGTTTATTAAAACCCCCCCTTTGCGATAAAAGGGGTTTTTTTTGTTTTTTCCCTCTTTTTTTTATAAATAAAAAAAATGGGGAAAGGAAATCAAAAAGAATGGGCCCGGGGGCATCACCCCTCATACCCCCCCTCG
The DNA here is from genome assembly GCA_022036555.1 of Microstegium vimineum. Classification (NCBI taxonomy): domain Eukaryota; kingdom Viridiplantae; phylum Streptophyta; class Magnoliopsida; order Poales; family Poaceae; genus Microstegium; species Microstegium vimineum. The sequence goes on from CM039128.1 coordinate 28,926,136, forward strand.
ATAGAAAAGGTTTTAAAAAAGGGGCCCGGTGAACGCCCCGGGGCCCCAAAGGTCGACCCCACCCAAAAAGGGCCCCCCGCCCCAAGGCGATCGGCCATCTACCCCCCCCTCAATGCTTCCCCGACTTCGACCCCCCGAAGTTACACCCAGGTTGGTGAACCCCCCGCAGGAAGGGGGGGCCCCCTGGGGAGGCTCGATCAGGATAAAACCCACCCCCGAGTCGACCCCCCCCGCCCCGCCCCCACGCACTCCGCCAAAACCCGGCCATAACCACCGGTGAGCCCAGTCGGAGCATCCGCCCCGGGCCGCCCATGCCGAGCGGAAGTGGAACACCCATCGCCCCATTCCCAAAATGCCCGACATCCCCGTCGCCGTGCGCTGTTCACCCAAAACCGAGTTAACGACCTAGGCCCAAAATCGGCCCCGTTTTTTTTCCCCGCGCCCTTGCTTTGCCCCGCAGCCCCCCGCCCCCTCGGCACCGCGGGTTTCGCAAAAACGCCCCCGCAGTCCCCGTCCGAATTTCCGCCTTGTCTTTTGAAACAAGCGCAATCCCCGAAAACCCCGGGGGTTTACCCGCGCTTTCCCCCCTGCCCAAAAGCACGCCCGCGCCGTGCCAAACCCCCCCCCCATCGGGGTCACCCCCTTTTGCCGCCGGCCCAACCATGCCAAGAGGGGGCGTTCCCCCCTCCCCTCCCGACTCGTTGCACTCATCCGCCCCCCCAAAACGCCGCTTCTTTTTTTCTTTTGGCCGAGAATTTTTCCCACACCACAAGCGCTTTTTTTCAAACCAAAACCACCACCCAAGCCCTTTGCTCCACCCCCCCCTTTTTTTAAATTTTTGCCTTTCCCTTTTACAACCCCGCTGCCCCCCCCCCTTTTTTTCCCCAAAACCAAAAACCCCCCCGTCCCCGGGGAAACCCTTTCCCCCGTTCTTTTGACCCCCGATCCCCAAAACCCCCCGCACCACCCCAAACCCCCTTTTTCCGTTCCCCCCTCTCTTTCCCGACGCCCCCCTTTTTGGGGAAAAGGGCCCACCGGATTTAAAACCGAGGGGAGAATGAAAGTTCCTCTACTTAAAATTTGAAACCCCTTTTGGGCACAACCAAATGTTCCGTGCGCCATTGCCGCCGCCCCCCGGACTTGAAAAGGGGACAGGTTTCCCCCAGACCCCCCCGGGGTAAAAATACCCCGAGCCACATTTTTTACATCACCACATGGTCACCCCATCCCAAAAAGCCAGTTTCCCCCCTTTGCCGGTGATAAAATTTGCCGTTTCACCCCCCGACCGAAAAACCCCCCCCCGGCACCGTCCCCCCCTTTTAAAACCCCCGCCCCGGGGTTCCCCAACCCAAAACCAAACCGGGGAAAGCCGTTAAATCATTTCCCCCCAGCAAAAACCCCAAACCCACCCCCGGAAACCTCACTCCGGGGGAAAAAAAAACATCAGCCCCGGGGGTCTGTTCCGCTCGAGGGAAAAGGGAAAACCCATTTTAACAAAAGGGGCACGCCCGTCAGTTTTCCTCGAGCGCCCTAAAAACCCCAAACCCTTTTTCCCAAAGGGTTTTTTTTTCTTTTTTTCATTTTTATGGCCCTTTTGGGTTTTTTTTAAAAACCCCGCTTTGGTAAATTTAAAATTTTGGGTTAAAACCCCCTTTAAATTTTTTTCCCCTTTTGTATTTTTTTTAAAAATATTTTCAAATATGGGGTTTTTTTAATTTTAAATTTTTAAACCGTTTACCCTTTTTAAAATAGCATTTTCAAAAAAAGCTTTGGGGTTTTTTTTGGGTTTTAGGGGTTTAAAAAACCTGGGAAATTAAAAAATTTTTTAAACATCATCCCGCCCTTTCCAAATTATTTTTTTAAAACTTTTGAAAAAATTTTGGGGGCCCCGGGGGAAAAAACAGGGGGCCCCAAAAAAGACCAAAAGTCCGGAAAGGAAAGCTTACAGGAATAAAAAAGCCGCCCCCAAACCCCCCCCAGTGCCCACCACCCATCCCCAAAATTTTCCCCCAAGGGGAAAACCCCGGGGGCATTCTTAAGCCCCCCATTTTTTCCCCAATTTTTTAATTTTAAAGGGGGGATTTTTAAAGTGAGAAAAAGGTTATACTTTTTTGGGTTTTCCAAAAAAGAGGGTTTAAAACCCTTCCCTTTGGGGGGGCTTTAAACCATCTTTTTTTCCCGTTAATAAAAAGTAAAAAACCCCTTAGCGGGTTTTAAAAAAAGGTTTTTTTTTCTTTTTTAATTTTTTTTTTTACCCCTTTGGGGGAAAAACTACACTTTTGGGAAAATTTTCCCACAAAAAAAAACCCCAAGGGGAGAAATTTAAAAAAGGGTTTTTAAAGGGAAAAAGGGAAGTGAAAACCCAAATATTTTAGACTTGGGGGAAAATCCCCCCCTTTGGGGTGGGGGGGGTTTTTTACACAGGGGGCCCTCTTAAAACTTTAAAAGCCCCCTTTTTAAAAATAGGGGGCCCTTGTGAGTATCGACCCCAAAACCAAAAAAACCCTTTTCCCCGGGGGCCCGGTTCCAACCTCCCCGTGAGCACCCTCTAAAAATGTAAAAAGATTTTTCCCCGGGGGGCCATCTTTTTTTTTACAATTTTGGGGGGAAAATACCCGGGGAACCCCCGGGCGGTTCCCAAAACCCGGACTTTGTTAAAACGGAAAAACCCAATGCGACCCAAAAAGGGGGGAAAGTAGGGCCCTTTTTTAAAGGAAATTTTTTTCCCAAAACGGGTGGAAAAATCAAATTTAATTGGGCCCCCCCCCACGGTTTTTGGGGGGTTTAAAACGACTTCACCCCAGGGGTTAAAAAAACCCCGACAAAACCCTTTAAAGGGTTTTACAAAAAAAGGGTGAAAGGGCTGGGTAAATTTCTAAATTTTTTTTGGGAAAATTTTTTTAAAATGCTCCCATATAAGCAAAACCAAAAAGTTTTAATTTTTAGGATAAAAGTTTTTTGCCAAACCCCATCAATTTAAAATAAACCCCTTTTAAAAATTTTTAATTTTTCCCCCAAAATAAAGCTTTCCCCCAACCCCCCGATACAGCCAGCAAAACCCTTTTGGGGTTTTTAAAATTTTTTTAAAAAGGGGGAAGTTTTACTTTATTTCATTTTCCCCTCCCCCGGGGGTTTTTCCCGTTTTTTTTGCAGAGGGGGCCCAATAACTTTGGGTTTTTAACACGTTTTCCCACCCTTTTTGAAGGAGAAGAGGAGGGCCCTTTGGGGGAAAGGGCCCTTTTAAAAAAGCTCAAACTTTTTCTTTTTTGGGGGGGGAAAAACAGGGGCCCCCCCCCCCCCTTTTTTTTAAAATTTCCCCAAATTAAATTAAAAAAATGTTTTATTTGGCCACAGGGGGTTTTGGGGGGAAAAAACTTTTTTATTTAAAAAAAAAAATTTTTTAAAAATTTTTTTTTGGGGGTTTTTAAATATTTTGGGGTTAAATTTTGGCTCCCTTCAAATGTGTATCCCTAAAGTACGCAAACCTGATTTTTGTTTTGAAATCCTTCAGATTTTTCCGGGCTACCGGGTTTTTTAGGGGGTCAATTTTTTAAGGGGATTTTTTTACAAAATCAAAACAAAAAGATCTCTTTTTTAATTTGGGGGTTTTCCCTCACATTTTGGAACAAGCATTTTTTCAGGGATCCCCATTCTTTTTTACCCCCTTTTTTTAAAAAAAAAGATATTTTCAAAACTTTTTTAAAAAACCCCTTTCCCAAACTTGGATCCAAAACCCCAGCCTTTAAACCCCATAATAAAAAATTTAGGGGGGGTTGGGGTTTTTAAATAACTTGGGTTCCCTTTTGCTCTTTTTGGGAACTTTTTAATTTGCGGGGGAAAAATTTTTTTTTTGGGGGGGGAAAAAACGGGGTTTCGAAAATTTTAAAAGGAAAAAAATTTGGGGGAAAGTGAGAGCAAACCCCTTCCCCAAACCCTTTTGGCCGGGGGAATGATCCTTTTTTCTTAAGGTTTTCGAGCTTTCATTTTGACATTTTCCGAGAAGAAAAGAAATCCCCGGGGGGTTTTTTTCCCAGTTTGGGGGCATAAAGGGTTTTTTTAACAAAATGATACCTTGGGGCATTTTTGGGAAAAAGGCCCCCGGGGGTTTTTTTCCCCCGCTTTGGGGTTTTTTTTTCTCGGGGGCAAAAAAAATTTTCTGCAGGTAAAAAAAACCCCCGGGGAACCGTGAAACAATAACTCGTAAGGGGAGATCTCGGGCCACCAAAAGAACTTTGGGGCTTCCCCAGCCCCTTCCCCAGTTAAAAGGGGAACGTAGTTACGAACCCCGCCCATTTTTTTTTTTTTTGAAAACATTTTTTCCCCCCCCCTTTAAAAGGGAAACACCCCCTTTTTAAAAAAAACCCCAAAACCCCTTTAAAACCGGGGCTAACCCCAAATCAAAACCCCCTTTTTTTTTTTTCAATGCCTCACCCCTCTAAACCCCCCAGGAAACAAAACCCGGGGGAAAAGGGGCCCCCCCGTCCCCCCTTTGGGAAAAGGGAAAATGACCAGGGGAAAAGGGGTTTTTTACGAAAATTTGGGCTCCCAAAATACCTTTTTGGGGAGTTTTCCCCCGCCCTTGGGAAAAACCCGAGGGTATTTTTCCCGGGGAAATTTTGGGGAGAAAAAAACAGTAGGGGAAAAAATTCTTTTGGTTTTGGGTTTTTAAATCAGGTAAAAGTTTGGGAAAGGGGGGCCCACGGGTTTTTGGTTTTGGAAAGAAACGTTCCCAAAGGGGAAAATTTTTGGGGTAAGGAGGGGGCCAACAGGGCACATACCGGGTTAAAAAAGGGCAAAATCGCCCGTTTTCCCCCCTCAGAATTTTTCAGATTCCCGGGCCCGGGGGGTTTTTTCCCCCGGGGAAAACAGTTTTTTTCCTTTTGGGTTGGATGCGGGGCTGAGGAAAACTCGAAAAAAGGCAAAAAAGGGGCTTTTTTTTTTGGGGGAAACCCCCACCTTTTGGGGCCACTGGAGCTCTTTTTTAAAAACTTCGAAGTTTGGAGCCCCCCCCGGCAAATTTTCCCCGAAATCCAAAAAAGCCACAAGGGAAAACAAGCGTCAGTTGCACAAAAAAAATTCCCAGAAAACCTGAAAACGCTTCAAGGGAAGTTAGCTCAGATAACTCGGGGGGGCAATCGGGCCCCCAAAAGGGAAATTTTGGGGGAGGAGTTTCCCCCCCTTTTATGGGGCAGTGACTTTGCTCCTCGAGGCCCCCCCAACCCCAAAAGGAAAAAAATTTGGGGGCCGAGTCAGAAACCGGGGGCTAGGGTTTTAGGTTTGGGGGGGGAAATCTCAATGGGCAAAAAAAGGAGAAAATCAACAACCGCACAGGGTTTCCCCTGCCCTCCTTTTAGCAGAAAAAAATGGCAAAAAACTTAAGCCCCGCCGAACCCCGACCTGAGGGGCCAAGCCACAGGTGGGGTGATCCTTTTTCCCGACCCCCACCGAACCAGGTCTTCCCCCCAAAAAAACCCCCTTCCCCCCCCAAAAAAACCCCGACGACAACATCGGAGAACCCCACTACCCCCGACGGTTACTTTACGCAAATTTGGAGTTTTATCCCCTTCCCCCCCAAGGGGATTTTGTATCTTGGTTTTTTTAAAATCTGTTAAATTTGGGAAAATTCATGAGTGTAAGCCAAATAGGAAAATTTAAAAGGGGTAAGGGGTTTTTCCCCCCGGGGGGGAATTTTTGGAAAAAAAAGGGGTTTTAAAATTTTTAAGTTTTTGAAAAAGCAAAAATTAAAATTTTTTGTTTTGTTTGGGAAAAAGAATAACTTTTAACTGGTCCGGGGGGCTTAATGTTTCATTTTGGGAAAAAAAAAGTATATATTCATTTTTTTAATTTGCATCACCAATTTTTTGGGGGGTTTTTAAAAAGGGTTTTTTAATTGGCCCAACACCCCATCGCAAACCCAAACCCCCGGGGGGTGGGGGGCAATTTAGAGAGAGGGCTTCCCCACCAAACCCCCACCTGCCCAAAGACAAAACCCCCAAAAGTTTTTGGCAGTTCTTGGGGAGCCAAAAATGTCCCAAGAGATGCAGCCCCGGGGGGGGAAAAAAAACCCCTTGGGGGCCCCAAAATCGGGGGGCCAAAAACAAACTCAGCACAAAAAGGGAACAGCAGGGGCCGCACCTAATCCCAAAAGTTTTATAAGGACTTCATGGACCCTCCCCCCTTATCTTTAAGGAATCTACTGGAAAACCCCTTGGGGGCAGAAAAGTGGGCCTTTCACTCCAAGACACAAAGTTTCGGCTTTTTACCCCTGACGGGTGAGCTGAAGGCGGAGTAAAGCCGCGCAAAGGCTGGAAGGGCCAGGAGTATCTTGGGGGTTCCCCCAAAAACCGAGAAAACTTGCCGCTGGCACACTTACAAAGGGAGTTGTTCTCCACACTATACGCCGTCACTAAACCTCCCAAACGGGGTTTATGGAATGAAGGGGTTTCAAAGTTTTTGAGGTTTTTCCCCAAAGGGGGCCCGATCAGTGATAGAGTACCCAACCCCGTTTCACAGGGTTTTTCTCCAAGCCAAATGACTTTTTCAACACGGGAAACCCAAAAAGATCGCTAGCTTCAAAAAAGGCCCGGGGTGCCCTCTTTTTGTCCAAGATGGGGAAACCCGTCCAAACCCTAAACACCCTTTAATGACTTCCAAACAGCGACTGCTTGAATCAAAAGACCAAATAAAAAAGGTTTGCTTGGCAGAAAAAAACGTCGCCCGCATCCCAGAAGGAGGAAACCCACCCGAGTAGGGGTCCCCCTTTTTTCAAGGCCTTTTTTCGTCCACCACAAGTTGGGGCACCCTTTTTTCCCACCAACCCCAAAGGGGAAAAAGACCAAAAGCTTTGTCCGTTCAAAAACCCCATAAACCCAAAAACCCTTTACGTACCCCCAACAAAAAAAGGGCAAAATTTTGCAGCAAAACCCGCAAACTGGAAGTCAAAAAACGCCATCTGTGGTAGGGAAACCCTGCTTCAATTGGGGGACAAACGGTCACCTATCTCGCTTCTCACGAAGCCCAAAGGCCCGTTCAGCTAACCTCAGCACCTCGCATAGGAAATGTTCAACATACAAACCTTGAGGAAATACCAAAAAGGGGCCCGCCCTAGCTGGGAAATTCTTTTTTTAACAATGTCCTGCATTATCCCTTTTTTATTCTAAAGCATCACAATTTTTCGTTTTTGTTTGGGGAAATTTTGTGTTTTTCCAAAAGTCAACAGAAGGTGGGAATTTGGAAAAGGGGGTATCAGATTAAATTTCAACAGGAGCTTCCAAAAATACTCGAAAAAAGGGAAAGGATGTAAAATTTTCCAAAGGGGAAAGGGGATTGATAAAATGTCAAAACCCCAACGTAATACCTGAGCTAGGTGAAATGTAATCCTTTGGGAAAGGAATGGAAGGGAAAACTTGGAAACCTCTTTGATGTCGCCCAATGAGTAGTATCTATCCCAACCGCCCCGGAAAAGGGTTTTCCTTTTTAATTTTTTCCATCTTTTCCAAGAACCCAAAAACCGCTGGGGGTCATGTTTTTTCCCCATCACGCAGAGTTTTGGGATAAGATTCCTGTAGGGAGGAGTTTCCAGATGTGTTTCCTGGGTGAAACTTTTAGGGTTTCCCCCAGATCGAGAGTCGAGTTTTTCAAAAGAGCTAGCTCCAGGAAAAAAACCCCCTATATCCAGGAAACCCAAATAGGAAAGCCACCCCAAAAGAGTTAGCAAAAAATCAAGAAACAAAATTTCCCGGATTTTCGGGAAAAAGGTTTGATCCGACCAAATTTTTTCACCTTGGGGATGTCCCTGCCATCTTTTGTGAAAAAGAAGGGTAAAAACCCCCAAAAAAGTGCATGGATTTTTCCCCTCTCAAAGAAAATTTAACCCCTCAAAAAAAAATAACCTTGCCGCGGGTTTGACCCTTTTTTTTTGAAAACATTGTCTAAGGCTAAAAGGGGTTTTCCCCGATAAATATAAAGGGCCTGGTTTTTCATCAATTAAGATCAGAAAAGAAATGTACCCAAAACCGCCCCTTCCCCCCCACAAGATACAGTCTTTTTTGAAAAATCTATTTATGTCTTTTTTGGGTTTTACAAAATGCGCCTGCCATTTCATGAACTTGATGAACCCCCGTGTTCAAGCAAGAGTTGGATAAGTTTGTTTGGAGTTTTTTTAAACATGACATCCTGGTAATTTGGAAAAAAAGAAGGGTCCCGCAAAACCTGCGATAGTGCTGAAAAGGTTTAAAAGAAACAAACCCTTTAAAGCCAAATTTTAAACAAAATGGGAGTTTTTGGTTTTAAACCCAAAATACCTTTTTTGGGTTTACTCCCCCTCAGCTTTAGGGGAAACTCCCGTGGGTCCCCAAAAAATGCAAGAAAGGGTTAAAGAATTGGAAAGCACCCTTAAAAAAGTGCATGAGTTTTTTAGCTTTTTAAAGGGTTGGCCGGGTACTACCGTCCCTTTTAAAACCCGGGGCTTTTTCTAAGATAGCTAAACCTATGACAAGGGTTAAAACAGAAAAACAAGAAGTTTGAATGGAGCGCAAATTGTGAAACCCAAAGTTTCCCTACCTTACGGACACAGAAAAAACCCGCAACCAGTTTTTTGGGAAAAACCAAATTTGGAGGAACCTTTTGAAAGTTTTTTTGTGATTCAAACAACCAAAAGGGGTTAAAGGAAAGTGTGCTAAAGCAAATGGGAAAATTTATTGCTTATGCCTCCCCGACAACCCAACCTCAGAAGAGAATTACCCGACACATGACAAGGATTTTGTAGGGAATTTGTGCCCGCTTTTAAGATAATTTGGGGGCATTACTTGAAGGGGAATCCCTTTTCACATCTTCACGGAAACATAAAAGTTTTTTAAGTACTTGTTTTCCCAGTCTGAAAATTTTAATATGAAACAAAAAAATTTGGGTTGGGGCTAATCAAGGATTTAACTTTGGAAAAAACATTAAACCCTGGAAAAGCAAATGTTTTTAGCAGATGCTTTTTAGTCCCTAAAAAAACTCATTCAACTTGTTGCAACCCTAGCTAAAAAGATGGTTTTTTTCTAATGGGAACCCTTTCGGCATAAAAAATTTTTATCCATTGCACCTTTGGGTAGTGATAAATTTAAATTTAAGGACAGAAATCGGGTAAAGAGCCCTTTTTGCAAATCAAACAAAGGTTGGAAACCATTTAAACCCTGAATTTCAAGGGATCAAAAAAGGGGTCCTATGGTTCAAACAGCGTTTGGTAAATAACCCAAGAATCAAGGCTTGCGAAAAGGAAATTTTCCCAAAGAGGCACATAACCCCAAAGTTTTTCGATCCCCCCCAGGGAGTAGTAAAAAAATGTATCAAGACCCTGAGGACAAGGTTTTTTGGGGGTCTAAGATTTAAATTTATATCGCGGAAAAGTCGCAAAGTGTGATAAAGTGTTTTTCGCAATTTAAGGCCGGCAAAAGAAAAACCCCCGGGGTTGTTTTTCAAACCCCCGTCTATACCTGAATTGGGAAAATGGGGAAAATATCATTTTGGATTTCATCCCCAGGGTTTTCCCACCACTTTAGAAAGGAAAAAACGCTGAAATGGGGTTTTCGTGGATCGGTTTAACAAAGGGCGCTCACATTTATACCATCAAAGTTACACCCTCGAACCCCCATCAGTATGCAAGCTTTTTGCCCAAAAATCCCAATTTTCATGGTATTTCCCAAGACCTTTGTATCTGATAGAGGATCGCCGTTTATCGCTCGTTTTTTGGGGGGCAGTTGCATTTAAAAAAGTTTTGGGGAAAAAAGTTGAATTTTGAAGGGTTCCGGGTTTTCCAACCCCCAGAAAAGATGGGCAAACCCGGGAAAGATTTAATCAAAATTTTTGGAAAAACAAGTTTAGGAGCCTGTGTTTTTTATCAGCAAAGGAAAATTGGGGGGAAATGGGTTTCCCCTTTTGGGTGAGTTTTCCCTTTTAACAAAAAGTTACCAAAAAACATTAATATGGCACCATTCGATGCTTTGTAAAAGGGCCCCAAGTGAAAACCCCCCATCAATTGGAGGGGAAACAGGAGAAAAGGGATTCTAGGGAACGGACAAAGTGAAGAAGGGAGAAGAAATAGTCCCATGGTTTTAACAAAACTCAAAAGGGAGCTCAATCCGACAAAAAAGGTTTGCAGATCAAAGGAGGGGACCTTTTTGGGGGTTTCAAGTTGGGACTATGTGTATCTTAAGGTATCACCAATGAGAGGCGTTCCCTCGCTTTGGAGTTTAAAAAGAAGTTAGCACCCCATAATTTGGACCTTATCAGAACATCCCCAAAGGAAAAAGGGAAGGGGCTTATCAAGTACAAATTACCCCCAAAAGATTAGTTCAAACTTTCCAAAATGTTCCCCTGTATCCCCCGTTCAAAAGTGTCTTCGAGTTCAAAAAGAAGAATCTGTTTTTCCCAAATTCAGACCCGTAATCAGCCCAACCCTTTGGAAAAAAACATCGAAGAACCAAAAAGGATTTTTGATCCCAAAAAACCCCGAGTCCACCAAGGGGGGAAACGAGAAAGGGAAAACGTTTAAAGTTCTTTTTTGGAAAATCATCATGGGGCCCCCCATGAATTTCAAACCCCCGGGAGACCGAGGCCCAACCTAATCGCAAACTACCCCCCCCCCCTTTTTTCAATAAATGGTACTAAAAAAATAAAAAACTCGGGACAGATTTCGTTAAGGGGGGGAAAGGGGGGGGACACCCCGTGTCAAAACTTTCATTAGGACACATTAGCCACAAACACATCATTTCAATTTTATTCATTTTTGCATATGCTATCAATTTCCCTGTGGGGTGGGTTTTTAAATTTGAAAAAATAAATTTAATAGGGTTTTGTGCTTTAAAAATTGTGTTTTTTTACTGTTTATTTTAAAAAATTCTTTTTTTTAGAGTAAAAAATGGGGTTTTTTTTACGTTTAGTTAACCCCGCTTTGTTTTAAACAAATAAAAGAAAAAAAGGAGAAGGAAATCAAAAACGAGAACCCGGCCCGGGGGGCATCACCCCTCGACCCCGGGCCCCCGCTCGATAAAAGTTTTCCCCAACCGAGGGGGCCCAGCAAAAGACCCCCCGGGGCCCAAAGGGTCGACCGAACCAGAGGGTCGATCGGCCAGTCGATCGACGCCCCCCCCCGGACATGTATCCCCCCCCTATTTTGACCCCTCGAAGTTACGGGCCGAGGCTTGGGCGAATGAACCCCCGCACGAAAAGTTTGACCGGGCGGAAGGCTCGATCAGCCGATCGGAACCCACCCCCGAAGTCAACCCCTCTTTTCCGCGCCGGGTCGACCCCCCCCGCCCAAAGCCAAACCCCCGCTCGCCAAACCCAAAAAAAATCAAAAAACCCGAACCCGCGGGGAAACCGAAAAGTTTGGAGTTCCCGCCCCGTGGCCCCCCCCCTGCCTGACCGCGGAATTTGGGAAAACCCCCTAAACGCCCCCCACCGGCTTCGGCACTGCGCCCGACATCGCTGCGCCGCTCGCCCCGCTGTCTACTCAAAACCCGAGTTAACGGCCCTAGGACCAAGTCGGCCCCCCCCGCCGCTTTAAAACCCCCCGGGCCGCCTGCTCCCCCCTTTCGCAGACCCACCCTCCCCCTGCTCCACCGCGCCCCCGTTTCGCAATAAAAGCCGCCGGGAGTACCGCCCTCCGAAATATTTCCCCGCCTTGTCTCTTTTTCAATCAAGCACAATCCGGCTAAAAGGCGCGTCGACCCCAAATCCCTTGGGTCTGCGCCCGCCCCGCCCAAAAACAAAGGGCCCGCCGGCCGCCTTTTTCCCCCCCGCCCCCACCATCGCGGGCACGCCCAAACTAAACAACCCCCGGTCGGGCCCTGACCCTGCCCAAAAGGACGCCTATACCCCCTCCCCCTCCCGAAAAACCCCTTTGCCAAATCATCCGCACTCGCGCAATCGCTCCCCAGTTTCTCTGTTCTTCGTTGCGCCGAGAGTTTCCCAGCAATGCAAGCGCCTTCTTCTCAAATCCACCACCAAACCCCAAACCCCTTTGCTCCTCCCTCTGTTTTAAAAAACTTTTTCCTTTGCCCCACAACCAAAAGCTGGGGTCGCCCCCCCTTTTTACCCCAAACCCCAAAACACTCCCTTCGCCCAAAACCCTTTCCCCCCGTTCCTTTTGACTTTCCAGTCGCCCCCCCCGCACCGACAACCAACGTTTTACCATTCGCCGGGCTCGTCTCCGACGCCTCCAACTTTTGTGGAAGGTTCACCAAGTTAAAACCGAGGGAGAATGGGGGCCCTTTTTTTCCCCTAGCTTTAATTTTGACCCATGTTTTCAAAAGCCACTGTTGGCCGTGCGCCATTGCCCGCCCGCCGCGGGGCTTTCACGGGACAGGGTTTCCCCAAAGCCTCTCTGGGTCCAAACTACCCCTCGAGCCCACTCGCCAAAATCACCCCCGATGCTCAAGCTTTCCCCGCGCCGAGCTTCCCCATCGCCGGGGATCACCTTTGCCGGAAACCCCCCCGAGCTGCACCGCAACCCGGGCACCGTCACCCCTCTTCCCCGGGCCCCGCCGGTTTAACCAAAACCACCATGGATGCGCGTAAGTCAACCCGAGCCTAAACAAAAACCAAAACCCACCCCCCGGGGTCCTCACTCCCGGGGAGAAAACGTCGATCAACACCGTTTCCCTGTTTTCCGCTCGACGGAAAAATGGACCTCGATAATCAGGGGTCCCCGCCCGTCAATTGCCCGACGCCTCTTTCATCCTCGAGCCCGTTCCCGAAATGATTTCCTATTCTATTTTTCATTTTTAAGCCATGCTTGTTTTTTTTATACCCAGCGTTTGGGGGAAATTTGTTTGGTTAACCCCTGGTTTTGTTTTTTTACTTTTTGTAGTTAAATATAAAATAAAATATGTTTCTAAGTATAGCTTCTGTTAAGTTTAAGGGTTTTAGCCTGTTTCCCCCGTTTGTTAAGTAGCTTTTAAATTCTAAATTTGCTTTGTGGTATTTTTTTTGGGTTTTATGCTTAGAAAACCGTTAAAAATGTAAATCTTGTTTTAAAACAAACAAACCCGCACCTTTTTAGTTATTTATTTTTCTCGCAAACAATTTTGGGTCCGTGGAGGAACATCAGAAGCCCACAGAGACCCCCAGTCCAGGAAGTACAGGGGGCTGTCGAGGAGTAAAACCCAAAAGCTCGACCTAACCTGCCTGAGAGCCCTGACCACCAGCCTCCACATTCCCTCAAAAGGGAACCCCGGGGCATTCTTAACCTCCCAGTTTTTTTTCAATTTAAACTACTTGAGTATTTTTTTACTTTTGATGCATTAGGGGATAGGGGTTGTTTTAAATCCCCAAAATTTAAGAAATTTCCTTCCTTGGTTATTGCTTTACCCCACCTTTTTTACCCATTAATAATAAAATAAAAGCAAAATGCTTTTGCATGCTTTGAAAAATTGGTTACCCTTTTTTTTTTAAAGTTCGTATTTTTCCCTTGGGGGTAAAACTTTACGGTTGGCTATTTTTCCCCCTATCAAGGAAAACCAAAAATAGTAAAAGAAAAAAACGTCAAATGGAAGGGGAAGGCACCAAGAATTTAGACTTTTTGGGGGGGTCCCTTTCCCTTGGAAACGTGGGAGGTTTTTACACGATGGGGGCCCCCTTACACTTTGAAAGCGCCCCCTTTTACAAAAAAAGGGGGCCCGTGGAAATATCGACCCCCCCAAAAACCGATAAAACAAAAAAGCCGGGGCCGGGTTTTCCCGCCTACGTGAAACACCCTCTAGACGTAAATACGAACTCCCCGGGTGGCCAAACCCATTTTCTACAATTGGGGGGACTACCTGAGATCCCTCGGTTACCACCCCGGACTTTTTGAGGGGGTAAAACCCAAATTTCCCCGGGGCTTTGGGCGCAATGCTTTGGGGTATTTAACCATGAAACTAGGGGGGTCTTTTGGGGAAAAAGGGCCCAAAGCTGATAATAGGGGGGGAAAGGGGGATCCCTCATCCCATCCTTGAACCCTAATCATTTGCCCCAAATCCTTTTCTCACCCATTCATGAAACCCGAGATTGCTTCCACCAACCTTTGTAAGAACTTGATTTGTCGGAGGAACGGAGGGGGGTAACCCCCGTAAAACCATGGTTTGGGTTCGATTTCGTGATTGTGTCCCCGTTTTGGGGTTGTGTTCTTTGCGTTTTTTCTTTTACTCCTTAAATTTTTCCCCAGATGATTTCTCCTTTTTTTAGGGGTAAACTCTTTTCTAATCCATTTGAACCCAAATTCTTGGGACCGTGAGGAAACAAGTTTTTCACCCCAAGAAAAAATTTTCCCAAAAAAAACCCCACGAGCACAAAAAAAACGGGGCCCTTTTCTTTGCGGTGTTCTTCGTTTTTGGGCCTTTTTTTCCCCCCAAATCCGAGTGTTTTCCCGTTTTAATTTTCCCCTACAAAATCGAGCATGAATTTTCTTCGGGATAGCTCCCCCGGTGCAAAAAGGATCCCTGCCTAAAAAAATTTGGTTTTCAGTTGGAGTTCAAATTTTGGTTTTAAATTTTTTGGGGAAAATTTTTAAAGGGGAGGAAAAAAAATTTTTTTTCCCCCGTTTCTATGCCCCTGCTCGAGGGCCCTGGAGGCTCTTATTTTTGGGGAAAACGGGGGCGGGCCGTCGAGGGGATCCCGGAAAACAAGGGCGGTTTTTACGTCACGTCCTCGCATTCCGTTTCCCGGTGTGGGGTGAGTTTGGCGCCAACCCGGGTGTCCCTCGTCTGTCCGCCCTGCGTCCGTTGCCCTTTCTAGTCTGTCTGGATTTTCAGCGTTTTAAATGGAAGCCCGGCCCAACCCCCTCCCCTAAGTGTTTCCGGGCACGCAAACGTCCCCACGCCAACGGACCTCACCCAAAACTCCCCTCGCCCAACGCCGAAGCCCGCATCTTTTTTTTTTCCTCTGGGAAGCCTCCTAAAGGCCGACGGACAATCTCTCACGTCCGTCGCCCTGTTGTCCAGCATCCGCGGGCCCGTTTTTTGGGTTTTTTTTGCTTAGGGGTTTTTCCTCTTCCTCATAGGGTTTTAGAAAATCTATCGGGGGGGTTCTGGTGGGTTTTCCTTCACTGCACGTAGCTTTCATTTCTTTTTCCCTTTTTTTCCCCCCCAAAATTTCAAGAGAAATTTGAGGCTCCCCCTTTTACCCCCCCCTGGGAGTCGCCGTTCTCGGGCCTTTAATGGTATCAAGCCGGTTAAGGATCCAAACCACCTTAAAACGTTTTCTTAATTTCCCCCTGGCGACCCGGAGCAGGTGAAGTAAACCTCCCCCCTTTCTTCCCATGGGAACCCCTTTGCCTAAATTTGGGAAAGGGGCGCATGTCGGCTTACCTCCAAGGGGGTTGCACAAATTTTTTTGGGGGATTTTTTGAAATGAGAACTACTTTTGGGGCCTTGAGGCTCCGGGTCACCGGGTGCCCAGGTTCGCAACATGCATCAAAAGGGAAGGCATTTTAACTTTCCACTTTCTTCCCCTTGTCTGTCTCTTCCCCAAATTTGAGCGGGTTTCCCATTTTCACTTAAAGCCCCAGATCTGGCAAACACCTTGAGAAATTTTCATGAGGGCAACCCCCCAGATCAAGTCAAAGTCTTTGAAAACGTAAAACGAGAGAGTAGAGAACTTGCTTTTGTTTTTGGGCCCGGGGAATCTGTTTTAAAAAGTTAAATTTTTACCTCGCTTTTCCCAACTATCGTCAACAAGAAAAAGTGCCAATCGAGCCAACTTGCCTTATGAAGATCATGAGATGGTTTTTCAAGCTTTTGCATGCCCCTTGATCGGGAAAGGAAAAGGGAGATGAAGGTGGCTGCCATCTAGGAGTCCCGGGCTATGAAAGCCCCCGGGCCATGGCGAGCTGTTAAAAAAAGCTCAAGTCCTCGAGATTTACTAAAAAACCCGGGGCCCCAAAATTGAAAACCCACGAAACCCCTTTTAAAGGCTTGGTTTCTGGCCCCCGGGGAAAGTCTTCTTCCTTCCCCTGACCCTTCAAAACCTCCTTGTTTGCTTTGTCTTTGATTTTTGTGAAAAAGGGGCAAGTGGAGGCTCCCTTGGGGATGAAGAACTGGCCCTTTTGGGGCACACCAAGTTCCACGGTTTTACAACAACCGTTTGAACCGTCGGGGTGGTGGCTCCGCTAAGGTGCTAAACCCTTCCCCCGGGGATGAGGATCCCCTTTCCCTCGCAAACTCCCCAAGAAAGCTGCGGGTGACTTTTTCCCCAAGGGGCAAGGACAAGCGCACATCACTTCGAAAAATAACAAACCCCAAGGGGGGCTACCACCCGGGAAAGGGCCCCAAAAAGGGATGACAAGGTGAAGGCCAAGCAACCCAGCCTTTCTCGGGCCCCCCTCAAACGACATCGATTCCTCCCCCCGATGGAGGGTTTTTCTTCAGCGATGAAAGATTTCCCAAAGGGGAAAGGGGTTTAGGGCCAACTTAAAAGGGCCTTAAAATTTTTTTTTATTTTCGCCGAAAAAGCCAAGCACGGTGGGTTTTGCACCATGACGATTGAAAAAGGCAAGGTCGGGAACGCAAAATGGCCCCGAAAAATACGACTTTGACTCCGACACACCCGAGGTACCACCCACCCCCTTTGCATCCCTCCCTTTTCCAGATTGATCTTTTGGGAAAACAAACCTTTATGAATTAGGGTGCTTTGGGTCAAGTTGCCCCCATGCAGAGTAATATTTCAAAGGGTAAGTATCTTAAAAAAAAGGCCCCCCGCATGAAAACTTGAGTTTGCTAAGGGATTTTGTGGTTACCGAGGAGGTAGAGTGTGATCTTGTGCCCCTCCACCTGTCATTCCCGTTTACTCTCCAGGACAAGTAGGGCACTCCACTTGAGGAGGGCCCGTGACGAAGGCTAGGCCTAGCTTACTTGGTGGGATGCAAGTCTTGCTTAGGCTTTCGTTTTTAAGCTGGCACAAAAGGGGCAAGGGTTTCTGGCAGAAAAAGGTCAGCTCCCGATAGCCCCGAGATTTAAATGCTTTTAGGGTTTGGAGCTTGAGATCGCGTCTTGGGAACACGACAAGAATCCCTAAACCCAGGAAGAAAACCCAAAACCTTCGGTTTCCCAAAAATTTACTGGGTTGGGCTTGCAGAAGCCCCGTTGGGGGGGACCCAGCCCAAAGCAAAAGGGCTTTACAACACGGGGGTAGGGTTTTCTATAGGTGGGGAAAGGGCCATAGCATGGGTTTGGTAATCGGTGGGGTGCAGTGGGTTTAAAAAGAATAGAAACCCCCCCATAACTCCCAAGCTTACCCAAAATCAAATCCACCCCAAGCCTACCGACCCCCCTTATTTCGTGTGAGAGATGGGGGTGTTTTTAAGAGCAAAACCCCCCAAACCCCCTTTCCAAAAGAAGCAAGTGTGGGGCAAAAACCCAACCATCTTTGCAAAACCCCCAAGACACACTGCCAACATCTCAGTGAACCCCCCTTTCCCAAAAAATCTAACCCCCCAACCCCCAAAAAAGAGTGCCTACCAAGAGGGTGGTGAGGTACCATTGTGAGTAAAATTTTTTTAGCGGGGAAAGGGCACTTGGGGTGAGTTTTGCTTTTGGAAGGGAGAATGTCGGGGGCATGTTTAGTTGAACAACCCGGGGCAGTCCCCCCCCCGGTTTGGGGGGCGTGAACCGGGAAATTTTGGAAAAGGGGCACCACAAAGGCCCCAGAAAAGGGACAATGCCTCAAGGTGTAGGGCCCCAGGGGGTTTAACCCCGTGGTTTGGGCGTGGGCCCCGGGGGGGTACCCGGGCCCTGACCCAAAAACCCCCGAAAAAGGCCCCGTGGCGGAGGGGTTTTACCCCCCCACCCTCGCTACGGGCCCAACGTTTTCCCAACGTGGTGATCCCCTAATCCGTCCATAGGGGGAAAGGGGAAGTTTTTTTTTTTCCCCCCTAAACCCATTCTTTGGGGAAAGAAAACAACACTTTTTAAACCTTTACAGTTTTTCTAACCCCAGTGTTGGTCCTTTTTCTCACCCTAGTCCCTTTTTTTTGATATAGGGAAAAGGGGGACTGGAGGAGACTTTTCTTTTTGGGTTTTCCCGGGTTCTCACGCCATTTGAAACCGGGAAATGCCAAGGGTTTTTCCCCGCCTCGACCCCCCTTGGTTTCCACACCGAGAAATTTACATTCCGGGGGCGAGTAAAAAATAAGGTTGTCTCTCGGGGGGCCAACCAATGAAAATCCTTTTTTTTGTCCTCAAGGATGTTTTCTTTGGTTGCGAATTTTGCATTTTAACCTCCTTTACAGTTTCCCCCACCCTTGAAATTTTTTGAAGTGAGCTTTAAGCCAAAAAATTTTTCTCGAAATTTTTGGGCTCTTTGGGTGATCCTTTTTTGCCGGATTTTGCCCTTCGGGAATTTTTCGTGTAGAAATTTTTTTTATCTCTTCCGGGCCCCTTTTCGTTGTCTTTGCTGGTTCTTCTTTTCCCAGCTTTTTGGGAAATGGGGATAAAGATTGGGACCCTTTTAGTTTTGACTTGCTTGCAAGGCTTAGCCCCAAAGACCTTAAACCAAGGAATTTCCAAAACTGAAGGTTTGAGAAAGAAATTTTTTTTGGCCATCCTTTCAGACAGGCAAGATGGTTTTAAAAATTCCCATCCCCCTTGTACTGAGATCATGGGCAAATCGAGAAAACTCTTTTTTTGTTTTTTTTTGGAAAAGTAAGGGTGAAAGGCTTTTCCTTTGGTTCCCAAACCCGATTTCGGGAATTTCAAAAAGACTACCCAATAATTTCCATTAGGAAAGGGATCCGGGACAATTTGGGAAAAAAAATTTCCCAAAAACCAACCCTTTGCAAACTCTTTGCTCTTCTTTAGGGGGGGGCTCGATCCCCCAGTTTTTTCCCCCACCTCACACTTTCCCCCGCAGAACGGGTTGTTGAGCGCAAGAATCGGAACCCCCTTTTTGGATTTCCAGGCAACCCGCTCATTAGCCTAGGACTCCCAGGGGGTATTGGGGGCCGGCACCCCCAATTCTCTTGCTATGTTTCCAAACACATTTTTTCTCTGAGCCTTCAAGGGAAAAAGATTTCTTATGAGTTGGGAAAATTTGGGGGAAACCCCCCAAAGGAAGTGACCAAAGGGGGTTTTGGGGTGCAGGTGCTTTCAACCTCAAAAAGGGGGAAAATTGGAAAAATTTGAAAACACATTTTTTCCCGAACCCTACCTTTTTTGGTTTTTTCAACCACTTTTCTGCTTAAACCCTGCACTTTAAACCCTTGAGACTAACCGAGTGATGGAGACCCTTTTGAAATTTCCTTCCCTTTAAAAAAACCCTTGTTTCCCACCGCTTTTGAGCTTTTCAGGTGGTGATGAGGGAAAAATAACATCTTTTGGAGGAGGATAAAGGGTGATGCCTATTGGGGGGAAACCCGACCCCCAAAACCCACCTTTTGGGTGCCCCCCTCGACCCTGCGACGGGCCAAATTCGGCTCACGGTCCCCCATCCAAATAAATTCCTCTACATGGGGCCCCTTCGAGCCAAAACCCCCTTTCCCCAAACGGTTTCCCCCTTGCACCCGAGGGGGCTCCCACTTTCTGTTAGGGGGAGACCACTTCGCCAGGGAGGCTCCCCCCCCCCCATCCAACGGGAGCAAAAACCCCCCGGGGAACAACATCGGTGACATCGCCCTGTTCACGGGGGTTTTAGGTCCTATTTCCCTCACTTTTTTGCTCATTCGAAATTTTTTTTCGCTCTTTTTTGAGCCCCCAGAGTTGGGCACCCCTTTAAAGGATCCGGATTGGGTTAATTCCATGCAAGAGATTAGAAAACTTAGAGAAACCGCAATTTTGGGGCTTAGTTTTCCCCCACCAAACAATTGCCACCCCAAAAGGTACCCCAAAGGGTTTTTTTAAAAAAAACAAAAATGAAGATGGGGTGGGAAATGCGCAACAAGGCTAGGTTTGGGAGCTCAAGGGTTTGGTTTAAAAGGAGGGAAAAGGCTATGAGGGAAAACCCTTTCTCCCGTAGCCAATTTTAAACCATTAGAAACCTTTTAGCTTTTTTCGGCTTCCCAATGGTTTAAACTTTTTCAAATGGATGTTAAAAGGCTTTCTTAAACGGCAAAAAAGGGGGGAATTTGATGGAAACCCAGAAACGGCGACCAGAGGGGGGGGGAAAAGGGAGCCTCAAATTTCTCTTGAAAAAAATTTGGGGCCCCCTTCCCCAAAAAACCCAAAACCCCGTTACTGGTGCTCAACGGCCGTGGAGGGGAAAAACACTGGAAAACCCCCCAAAAAACAGGTTTTCAAAACCCCCAGGGAAAAAGGCAAAAACCAAAGGGAAAATGGGAGAAAAAAAAAAAAAACCAAAAAGGAAAAATTCGGGCCCAAAAGGGCCTGAAACCACCGGGCTAAAAGCGAGTAGTCCCGGGGTTAGGGCCGACCTTTTACCCCCCGAACAGAAAAAACAACGTGAGCAACCCCAGCCCAGACCAGAGGCCCGGACTAAATCCCGACCCACCCTCCCACCAAGGAAGGGGGTCCGGCCCACTTCCCCCTAAAAACAATCCCGTAAGGGAAACCCAACCCAACCCCGGGCCCAAACCCCCACAATACCCCCTCGGGCCCCGGGGAGTGGTCCCCACGTGGGAATGGGTTCCCCGCAGGCCACCAGACCCCATCGTCCCAAAGGGCCCGTTGCTCCCAAAAAACCCGGGGGGTTTTTCCGGGGGTGGGCGCCCCTCTTAAACCCGCCCCTTTACACGAGAGAGGTCAAGACCAACCCGGGCCACGCTAAGGTCCCCAGAAACTTAAGGGAAATTTGGGCCACCCCACAGGGGAAAAACTGTTCCTCGGGAAAAAACATTTTCCCTCCGCCCAAATTTTTCTCAAAACCAACCCAAATTATCACCCAAAAGCAACCCAAAAAATTTTTAGGCATGAACCTAGTGCAGGGTTTGGGGGTCTATCCCGAAGAAATCATCGCTCAATTTTGGGGAGGATAAACGAAACACTCGAATTTGGGGGGAAAAGTGGAAAAAGAAGAACCCACCCAAAAAAAAACACCCAAACTAACCCCACCGTGAGGTTTTAGGAGAAAAACCTTTTGTTCAAAGAAGCCCCTTTACGATTACGAAAAACTTGGGGTTTAAAAGATTTTGCAAAGCCCAAAATCTCAAAAAAGAAAATCATCTCGGGAAAAAAGGGGGAGAGCAAAAGCAAAAAAGGGAAGAACCCCCAAACAAACCAGGGGCACAACATGGGAAAAGAAGCCCCCATGGGGTTTCCGGATGTTTTCGGGCCCCACGATTTTCCCCGCAACAATCACAAAAATTTTTTAAAAAACCGGTGGCCCGGGGGAAAAAAATCAAGGGAAGAAAAGCTAGGGGAAAAAAAAGGGGAAAAACCCGGGAAAGGTGGGAGAAAAGTAAAAGCCCGAGAAGAGATGAGGAAACCCCTTCATCCCTAATTTTTTCAGGGGTTTTGGGGTTTTTCCCAAAGGCCCCCCTAGATAAAAAAGTGAAAATAAAATAGCTAAGCAAATTTGGGGTCCAAGCTCCCGGAAAAACCTTCCTCCCCCCCTTTAAATGGACGGGGCCCCCGCTTTCCCCGCCCGGGGGTTGCCGTCGCCCCCGACGCCAAAACCCCCCAGGAAATTACCGCCCGACGTGCCATCCCTGCTTCCCCCCGAAGCTCCCCCCAAAGGGTTTTTAGGGCCCCAAAACCCAGGAAACCCCCCCCCACCGGGAAAACTTTGGGCTCAACCACCGAACCCCGAGTTTTGGGGGGCCCCCAAAACCCCCAAACCACTCGAAAAGGAACCAAACCCTTGTCTTCGCCCGGTTTTGGAAAAAATCCCCAGTTCCCCGGAGCCTCCCCTCGAACCGCGCGTTTCCCCCGTTTTTGCTCGGTGACTCCCGTCTAAAACCCCCTGCTTTTCGCACTCGCCGTTTCCAATACTAGCCCAAAACCCAAACTACTCCCGCCGACGCCCCATGGGGCCCCCCCCGTCCGAGCCCCCCCTTTCCCCCCCCTTCACACCCCTCTCCGTCCATCGGCACGGCAAGCCCCCTACCCCGACCTTCTCCCACGCCCTTGGAACCCCCTTTTCACTAAAACATAAGCACCTGCACAACACAAGCCCCATAGGGCAAGCACACAAATTTTGCTTTCCCCCGCAAAAGGTTAGGGGAAGGGCCCCTCAAAATGAAAAACCACGGTTGGGCCCAAACACCCCCCCATCATCAAAGCTGAACATAAAATGGGTACTTTTCCACCATGTTTTTTTTTTTTCGCAAATTCTCCCCTTGATTATGCATTGTCCCAAACAAAAAGTCATTTCAGATTTTAGCCACAAGGTAAAGCTCTCCAAATTGGGCCCAAAAAACTTTTAAAACCAAAACGGGGTCACTTGAAGAAGAAAAGGCGATACCATTAAAAAAAGAAGGCCCAAAAAAAAGATACCAAAAGAAAACATCCTTCAAAAAAAAACCTCAAGAAAAAGCCACTTACTGATTCCAAAAAAAAAGCATTGGGCAACAAAATCGACGCCAAAACCCCGGCCAAAAAATGCTACCCTCAAGAAGAGGCAGAAAAAGGGCCCAAACACCGGGTAGCAAGTCGAAGATCCCAATCCAAAAGCTCCAAAGCTCAAACTTCCCAAAATTTTTAAAACAAAAGGGGGGCTCAAAAGAATACCAATTTAAACCACTTACAAAACCCCTAATGCCAAGAAGCGATCGAAAAACCGGGCGGGGGCAACAAAACAAGCTAACCCTCCAAAGGGGGCAACACTCAACACCTCCCAGCAAAAGCTCCCCCCCGAGCAAGATAAACCAAATTTTGGAAAAAATAAGAGAAGCCCCCCCTCCCCTATACCAAAAAGGGGTGAAAAAAGCCATGTTTTAAAAAAGATACCAATTAAGCCAAAAAGCACATTTGGGTCCCACCTTTGGGAAATAGATGGCTGAAAATGGAATGAAAAACACATTTTCCCCCCCCTTGTTACAAATTAACTCATCCCAAAAAACAAAAAACTCAAGATCTGGCTACAAAGCCAAAGAAGCAAAAAAAGAGTGCCAAAAACTTCATACTTTTGAGCTTAAAACAAAGAATAGATCTCTAAGTGAAAAGTGATTTATGTGAAATAGGGGGGGAAACTCTACAGGCCCCAAAAAAAGACCCCAAGTTGAGCTTTAAAATTACTTTTGAAGCTATTTTAAAAGAGCAAACATGTGTGAAACGAGAGAAAGGGATCACCTCCAAAAAGACAACAAAAAATGGGCCAAAAAAGAAAGGGAAAATCTCAAAGCAATTCATGTAAGCAAGAAAAGCTATCCCCCTTACCAAAAGGGTTTATACCACAAAAACCAATGACCCAACTGAATGAATTTTCCAAATTTCAGAGTTTTTTTCAACCAAAATATTCATTTTAGGGGACATTTAAGTTTTAAAAGCGAAATGGTTTGGGCTGCAAAAATTTATCCACCCGCTTCCCCCCCGGGCGAAGGGCAAAAAGGGCTTGACCCCCACCCCTTTTTTGGTCATACACGACACCGCTCAAAATATCGACCCATGGGGAAGGGAGTCTCCCAACACACGGGGAATTGCTCCCCATTGCAACCCAACTCCTCCTTTTTAATTCATAAAACCGAGAGCAATTTCATTTTAAATATTAAATTTCATGGTGCTCAAAGGTAGTGAATGAAACAAAGAAGAGCCATAGTTACAAGCTATATACAAGGCAGCCAAGAAGGATCTTAAAAGCCTACAAAATGCTAGGGCCATTTCAGAGGTGACATGGGGAATTTAAATTCAGTTTAAGGCTTTTCTAACTTAGCTCTATTGCATATCATAAAGATCAAAAAGGTCTAAGTTAGACAACACCTTAGACACAAAAAAACCCTCAAAATAGAGCATAGATTCTTATATCGACTATAGATATGAAGCTTAAAATTGAACTATGTCACAAATGCAAGTGAGATGCAAAATACAATGACACTACTAACACTAACAAGACACCAAAAGAGAAGAAGGACAAAGAAAAGACTAAAAGAAACAAAAGGAACTTATGATACACAAAACTTTCCTCCTTTAAAAAGGAAAGCAAACACCCAACTCACCTCGAAGGCGAGAAAACGCAGCTTGATCCAAAGGTTCGTGAGAATTTCCCCAAGCTGGCATTGGGTCCGACATGCCGGAGGTCAATGTTTGCCCTTCTCGTAGTGATCATGCAAAAAGTGAAAGCGGACCTCAATGTGCTTGGTTTTCGAATGAAGCACGGGATTTTTAGCCACACTAATTGCACTCGTGCTATCCAAAACAGATGCACCTTAGTAAGCTCAAGACCAAAACTCTCAAGTGGCAATCATCCAAAGCAACTGAGGCAACAAAATAGCCGCGGCAACGTACTCAGCTTCGCACGTCGACTGTGTCACGTAGATTGCTTGCGAGAAGACCAAGAAACCAAAGAAGACCCGAGAAACTGGCAGAGTCCAGAATGTGGATTTCGAAACAAGCGGCATCCGCAAAGTCAGCGTCAGAGTAAACCCCAAAGCACAAGAGAGGAAGGGGGTAGAAAACCAAAGACCAAATTCGGGAGTGAAGGCAAGAACCTCATGATGCGTTTCACCGCCTTCTTGTGTGAAGTCCGTGGGGACGCCTAAAGCGAGCACACAAGCAAACGGCGAACTGAATGTCCCGGGCCCGGGTCGCTGTCAGGTACAAGAAGCGACCCGAAACCTGCTTTGGTACTCCATCTGGTCCACCGCCCCTCCTTCCTCGTCTGCATCCAAGGCAGTCGTAGTCAACATGGGCGCCCGAAAGAGGCTTTGCCTCACCCATGTCAAACTTCTCAAGATATCCTTCATGTACTTGCCTTGGTGCACAAACGTCCCTTCCCGGGTTTGCTTGATTTGCAACCCGAGAAAGAAAGTCAACTCTCCCATCATGCTCATCTGAGCAGAGCCACCAGACCACTCGTCAAAGGTCCGTGCTAAAAAACCGGGAGGTTCGGAGGGTGGTCCGACGCCTCTTGCTGCTTGACACGAGAGAGGTTAAGACCACCGGACCACTTGCTATGGTACGGAGCTTAAGCAAAGTGGTCCGACGCCCACAGGAGAAAAATTGTTCCTCGCAAAAATCGTTTTCACTCCGGCAAATCTTCTCAAACTCAACCAAATGATCACCAACTGCAACCAAACTTTGTAGGCATGATCCTAGTGCAGTTGGGGAGCTATCCCGAAGAAATCTTCGCTCAATTTGGAGAGGATAAACGAGAACACTCGGGTTTGGGGGAGAAAGAGGAAAACGAAGAACGCCACAAAGAAATCACCCAATCTACGCACTCATGAGGTTTGAGGAGAAAATCCTTTGGTGTAAAGAAGCTCCTCACAATTACGAACAACTTGGTTCAAGTCAATTTTGCAAAGCTACTCTCAACAAAGAGAAATCATCTCGGGAAAAAGATGAGAGCAAAAGCAAACGGGAAGAACACAAGAAAACCGGGGACACAATCACGAAATCGAAGCCACCAGGGCTTACGGAGGTTACGGACTCTGATTCCTCGCAACATCACAAGTTCTTACACCGGTGACACGGTGGATCTCAAGCAAAAAGAAACTAGGGAAGGGAAAAACCTAGGAATAGGTGGGGAGAGAAGAGTAATGCAAAGATGAGATGAGGATATCCCTTCATCTCCTTTTTTAAACAGGGCTTTGGCTATTTTCCCAAAGACCCCCTAGATACTGAGTGAATTCCCCTAGCCTAAGCATTGCAGTCCAAGCTCTGGAAAATTTTTTCCTCAAATTTGAATGGACGGCCCCGCTTCTGCCAGGAGTTGCCTTTGGCCTCGACGAAACCCCCAGGATTCCACCACGTCCCACCCCTGCTTCCTCGGAAGCTCCGCCTAGGTTTTGGGGCCAAACCTGGGAAAACCCCGCCACCGGTAGTTTGGGCTCAACCAACCGAACCCGAGTTTTGTGGCCCAAACTGGGAAAACCCGGGAGGGAGGGTTTGAGGCCCAAACCACCAAACCACTCGACACGAGCCACCTTGTCTTGCCGGTCGGGAATCCGATTCCCCGGAGCCTCTGACTCGACTCGCGCGTCCACCGTCTTGACTCGGCCGCCCCGGTCTACCTCCATGTCGTCTCGTACTCGCCGGTGCCAAGTACTAGCCACCATAGCTAGTCCGCCGGCGCCCAGGGGTCCCTCAGTCCGAGCCCCGCTTCCGCCCTTCACCTTCAGTCCATCGGCACGGGAAGCTCTATCGACCTTCTCCAGCCATTGACCACTGTCACTAGACATAGCACCTGCACACCACAAGCCGATAGACAAGCTCACATTTCTGCTTTCATAGAGGTTAGGGTAAAACCACTCAAACTGAAACACTCCGTGTTGGTCAATCACTATTATCAAAGTTGAACATACATGGGTACTTATCCACCATGTGTTCGCAAAGTTTTTGTTAAACAACCCTCCCGGTTTTGAAAATCCCAAGTTTCCAAACATGTTTTTAAACTTCATAAATCTTTGTATGGTTTGAGACAAGCACCCTAGAGCATGTTATGTTTAGGCTAAAAACCTTTTTGCTTGCTAAGGGCTTTAAAATGGGGACCCAGTAGATAAGACTTTGTTTGTCCTCAAGCAAGGCAAAGACACTTCCTTTTCCAAATATACGTGGATGATTTTCATCTTTGGTTGTTCTTCTCATGCTCTTATTGCCAAGTTTGCAGATATTATGAGCAGGGAATTTGAGATGAGTATGATGGAAGTTGACCTTCTTTCTCGGGTGAAAATCAAGCAAACCCGGGAAGGCACGTTTGTGCACCAAGGCAAGTACACGAAGGATATCTTGAAGAAGTTTGACATGGGTGAGGCAAACCCCCTCTCGACACCCATGTCGCTATGACTCCCTTGGATTGCGGACGAGGAAGGGAGGCGGTGGATCAGACGGAGTACCGAAGCATGATCGGGTCGCTTCTGTACTTGACAGCGACTCGGCCAGACATTCATTTCGACTTGACAGCGACCTCGTTGAGCACTCATTAAACATGGACAAGGGCGCTAAGCCGACTCGACAGGAAACTTAGAAGGTTTGCACCAGATTGCAAGGAAGCTATTAAAGCTGAGATAACCCGACTCCTAGCCCGGGTTCATCAAACAAGTAAATCACCTGGAATGACTCTCCAATCCGGTGCTTGAAAGAAAAAAATAATAATGAATGGAGAAGTGTATCGACTACACGAGTCTCAACAAACACTGCCCCCCGATCTTTCCCCCCTCCCACGAATCGACGAAGTTGTTGAGTCTACCGCAGGGTGCGAACTACTCTCCTTCCTCGACTGCTACTCTGGCTATCCCCAGATAACTTTGAAGGCGGAAGATCAGATAAAACCATCTTTTAAAAACTCCTTTCGGTGCCTATTGCTACACGACAATGTCTTTCGGACTAAAAAACGTCGGGGCCACGTACCAGGGGTGCCAAAAAAGAATGCTTGAAGAAACTTATCCTAGGGAAGGCAAAAGCCTACGTGGATGATGTAGTCATAAAAACTCACCACAAGAAGACATGGTCGCTGATATAAAAGAAACCTTCAAGGCCCTCAACGAGTTTGATGAAAATTTAAACCCCAAGAAGTTTTATCTTCGGGGTCCCCCTCGGGAAACCTCCTAGGCAATGTCGTCAAGTAAATCCACTGAGCTAATCCAAAAAAAAGCCCGCCGCGGTTTCCAAATGGGCCTCCTTCTAACGTCAAAGACGTACAGAACTTGCAGGATGCATGGCCGCTTGAACGCTTCATCTCCCCTCGGCGAAAAGGTTTTTCCATTTTTTGGACTACAAAAAGGTGGCAAAAGTTCCATGGGACCGAGAAGCAGAACCGAGCATTCACCGACCTAAAAAAAATACCTCACCGAACCTCCCGTCCTGTCGCACCAAAGGAAGAAGATCCAATGCTACTTACATTCCCGACAAACGGGTCGTAAAACACCGTCATGGTAGTCGAACGTGAAGAAAGCGGGCGCGTGTCCCCGGTCCAACGACTATGCTACTTCGCAAGCGAAGTTTCAACGAGTCAAAAACGATGTACCCCCCAAATGCAAAAGCTACTATACGCGGTTTCCCGGTCACCGCACGCAAGCACCAACACTATTTTCAACAACCAACGAAGGTAACAGTCATCACAGAGTTCCGCTAGGTGAAATCTTACAATAAGGACGCCACCGGGCGTATAGTCAAGTGGGCAGTCGAGCTCGGAACCTTTAACATCGCTTTCTAAGGGCGGCATACGATTAAAATCAGAAACACTCGTGGACTTCATCGCCCAGTGGACCGACATCCAGGTCCCAGTAACCATGGAAGCCCCGGAGAATTGGACCGTTATTCTTCGACGGCTCCTTTCCACCCACGGAGCAGGTCCCGGTCTCCTATTCATATCCCCATCCGGAGAAAAGATCCGCTTACGTCCTGCGACTATATTTCCAACGTCAAGTAACGCTGCCGAATACGGGGCAGCTCTACATGGACTCCGGCATCGCCAGTGAGCTCGGCAAAAAGCGCATCATTGTTAACGACGACTCAGCTCTGGTAATCAACCAGCTCAACAAAGATGGAAAACCGCTTGAACGAAAACATGGACGCCTACTGTGCCGCCATCCAAAAGTTAGAAGGAAGTTTCTTCGGGATTGAATACACCACGTCCCCCGCGAGCAAAAAAAAGCGGCAGACGAAAGGTCCAGGCTAGGATCTTTTGCGATCCCCTGTCCCCGCAGGAGTCTTCATCCAAGATTTGCCCAAGCCTTCGTCACGATAAACAGGTAGCCTTCCCGGACAGAGCGCCCCAACTCAAGCCAACACAATAATCGCCGCGATGGCCGGAACAACCACCGACGGGCGGGGATGATTTCATTCAATACCTCCCCAACAATTACGCCATCAGACGAGACGGAAGCGAATGGGTAACCCACCGAGCCCACAATCTACGTCCTTATTAATGACATGTTTGAGAGTTCCTATGTGATTTTGGTAATTGAGTGACAACTTAGGTGAAAATAAAATGTGTCTAAGTGATATATACACAGGAGATTAGTTCACATGTGATTGTGTGATGAAGGAGCTTATTGCACATGAAACATGACATGGAGTCATGTGATCAAGGTGGAGAAGATCAAGATGAGGCTTGGCTTGATGGACCCGTTTTCAAGTGTGAAGGGCAAGCGGGGTGATGCTTGACGCCGATGGACCAAGGCATTTGGTGAAGAGCAAGTGAGGTCAAAATCGATGAACCAACACGGTCATGCGATGATATGGATGGATCATATCATTTGACAAGAGGTTGGTGCATGTGTTGCTTAACATTGGAGAAGGAGATGGAATGGAATGCGCAAGGCAAAGGTATACCATAGGGCATTTCATTTCACCGGTCATAGGTGTGTAGAGAGTATATGACCGGGTTTTTGGATTTGATAGTCGTTTCTATCAAGAGGAGCAAACTTGTTTGCATATCGGTTATCTAGTGCCACCATGAGCGATCTAACTTTGCGATAAATTAGAATCAAGTGGCGTGGGTGAGAAGCAAGTGGAAAATGCTTTGAAAATTATTGTGAAAATGTAACACACATGCACAAGGTGGTGAACACATTTGTTTTTAAACACTTGAGAAGAAAAGGAAGAAGTGCGGGAGGAGTCTCGGCTGAAAACCGAGCTCCGGACGCAAGTGCCTAGGGGCCCGGACCATTGCGTTTGGGTCCGGGAACCAAACCCTAGGTTCTGGCTGAGTCTGGGAGTCCAGACGCAGGGGCTTGGGCGGTCTGGACCATTGGCTATGCGTCCAGATCCCACCCCTTGACTGCGCTTGCTGACAGAGGTGATCGGACGCTTGTTCGTCGTCCGGACGGTGAACTCCGGACGTTTCGTCCGGAGGTTGGGGCTTTCTGTATTCGCTAAAGGGGGAGTGGGGCCGGAGCTGTTCGTCATCCAGACCAGGCTCTGGTCTTGCGTCCGGAGGTGCTGCTCGCTCTCGGGCGCCTCTCGGTGTTCGGGAAATATTTCCGGAGCTTGGTTTCAGTGCGTCCGGACCTGATGGAACAGTAGCGTCCGGGAGGACGCGTGGCAGCGATCGGTGAGCGCCGCCAACGGCTCTTTCAAACGGGAAGAAGGGGGACGGCGCAGGTTTCATGGGGCCAGACCCGCACTGTTCCCGTGCGTCCCGGGCCCTGTGCAGGAAGCCCAGTGAAGGGGCAAAACGGCTAGTTTCGATGGTTTTGTGCCCATTTATAGCCCCTTTGGGGCCCTTGGGGCTGGGTTTAGCACCTTGGTGTTGTTTTACCCTTAGTCCGCCATCTCGACCTTACAAGTGGTTAGAGCTTGGTCTGTTATTTGTGGTCTTTACCGACCCGAGAGGATGGCGACTTAGGGCTAGATGTTGATTTTCCACACATTTTTGATGGCACACATTTTGCACATGGAATGATGGATGGTTGTGTAATTTCAAATTTATTGACTCAATATGGTGGATTGTAGATTAGGCTTTTCTCATGTGGTGGGATGAAAAGAACCTAACCCCAAGCACAAGAGAAATGCCTAGATCTAGAGATCCAAGCTACTAACATCATGTATTGATCTTTGACTCAATGCATATTTGGAGAGATCATGGACATGAAGACACCTCATGAGATTTTGGTCCTATCTCATTGAAAATATGGACGGTCTCAAGTGATGGTGATGAGTTAGTGGCGCATGAGGATATTGGCTGACCACAACTTGGTGGTTGTGGAAGATTGCTCCACCTCATGTTAAAGTTATGAGAAGATGATCTATCTATAAAGAAATCCACTTGCCCAAGGATGATAAAGGCCCAACATCAAGTGTTGCAATTCATGATGCTACTCCAAGCACACTTGATGATGATGATGATGATGCATTGGGCTATGAGAGTGATGCTTCCACAAGCTCTTCTACCTCATCAACAACGTGACTCTAAGGTATCTTTTGGCAATGTAATTTTTGATTGTGATGACCCAAATTTTTGAGCTTATGTGCAAACCTCTAAAGCTTTTAGCAAGTGAGTTGAACAAAACTAAAAAATTTAAAAGATGAAACTCACTTCTAAAGAACTCATGTGAAGAACAAAAGCACTTATTTGATGTTCTTAAATCTTCACATGAGGAACTTAAGCTTGATCATGAGGAGCTTCGTGTGTCTCATGAAAGCTTGGTTCACAACATGGACCCTTCATTAATGAATTGCTAAATCTTAAAATGAATGAGAGCTCATCACTTGGGTCAAATGTTTCAATCACATGTTTTTTTCTAACCCTTGTGTGTAGGGAAGAAGAGTGTATCCCCTCTTGTGATGATTTATTTTGATATGCCATGTTCTTCAAATATAGATGATTATTCTACTTCTATGTCTTGTGAAAACAAACCCTTTTTTTAAGGAGAACAATGAGCTCAAAAGTGATTTGAAGAACATGAGCAACAAGCTAGAGAGGTGTTAACTTCCAAGGTCACCTTTGATCTCATGATGAACAATCAAAGAAGACATGGTGACAAGAGTGGAATTAGTTTCCACAAGGGCAAGGTCAAGAAAGAGAAGAAGCAAGAACCAAAGAGCTATCTCATTTCATTTTGCTTCAAGTGCCATGGGATGGGACATATGCAAATGCTTGCCCAACCAAGATTGCTCAGATAAGCCACAAGTCAAGCCCCCAAGTGCAATACAAGATCAACCATCAAGATGGTGATTTGGGGATGACAAAGAAGAAGAAACAAGAAGAGGTGGCAAAGCTAGAGCAAGCATCCAACTCCTATTCATGATGCCAACAAATGATGATGAGCAAAGATCAAGAGAAGAATCATTTGGCTCACATCTAGTGCTTCAAGTGTGAAGATATGGGACACTTTGCCTCGAAGTGTCCTACCAAGCTTGAGATGAAGATTCAAGCAACAGAGAAGAGGCAAGACAATGAGAAGCACAAATGAGAAAGGGAAGAAAAGGCTCAAGCAAAGAGAGTGTGCTATCATGTCGGGAAAAGGGACCAATGGCTCATTCATGTCCCTAGGTAATGACTTCTAAGCCTATTCAATTATTGATGATCTTTATGCTTAGAAAGGATGGAATGGTACCTCTATGGTTGCTATTGCAAAACATCCCTATTCATACTAAGGCATTGCCTAAGTATGTTGTACTAACTTGAGAGGACCCAAACTAGTTTGGGTACCATCAACAAGGGGGATGAATTTGTGTAGGGTACCATTGGCATTGGAGACTTGATTCAATTGATTTCATATAGTTCATCATATGATTGAATCAAGTAATGAAGCTTAGTGCTATTCTATCCTAATCCCATGTCAAAAGATGAAGTCCAAATGCTAAAACCCTATAAGTGCATAATCAAGTTGTGGGGTTGATTGAATTATTTGATGGCTTGCAAATATTCATGTTGAGCTTGCTAATGGATTGATCATGATCTACTAAGGTATATTTCTTGATTGATAAATTTCATTTGGGTGTGTATAAGATGCTTTATTTGGTATACACATAGTGCATATGAGTTGATTGAATTGGATATAAATGTGCACTAGTTGTTTGCTATAAGATGATTGAATGGAATAATTGCTTAGTGATCAAGTTTGAGTTGATTTGAATGGTATGACAAGAGACTTCTTTTAGTAAGTGGATTGAATGGATTATAAGTCTTGAGATAGTATTCAAACAAATTAAATCAAGTTTGGTTCAATTTGAAGAAGCATGTCATTTTGCTCAACTCTTGTCAATATTCAAAAAACTGAGCTAGCTGTGATCATACCCAATGTTTAAGAGATCAAATCTATCTGGATTGGCTTGAAATTTGGTGTGCATGCTATACACTTATGGTATTGTTGCTGTGCAAAGTTCATGGATATGGATAGGGATACTTCGGTTTTGGAGTGGATCTTGTCTACACATGTCCAGCAGTTTTCAGCATGTACCTATGTGGGAAGATGTGAAATCTTTGGTAGCAATTTAGAAGTCCAATAAGCTAAAATTTTTAGGCTGCTAGATGAACTTAGTGAAGCACATCTCAACCAAATTTCATGATCATTGGATTTGTATTTTGGGAGATATGATTATTATTTAGAGAGTACAAAATCTACCAGAAAAGTGACAAACATTAGATTGACTTAGAGTCATAAGATTGAAAGGTCCTCAAGTTGGAATCATTCTTATAAGTGATTGAGGTCCTTGTTGGCATGAGTCGAGGCCATTTGATTGTGGAGTATATTTGGCACATGTTTAGTACTCAAGATGAAGATCAATCAAACAAAGCAATTTCAAGTGAGTGTCAAGGATGGTTCTTGGAGAGAGGCCCACTTCTCCCTTTTGTAGGGGCTTCCCGCCTTTTGTAGGTAAACCAAGGACGTTACTTGGAGGCAAACATGGAAGTGGTGATCTAGGGATCATTTGGAGATGCTTAGTTGAAGCTATCAATAGGATTGATCAAAAGAAGAAAGCAACCCCCAAGAGAGATTCATGATCTTAACTTTCAAGGGGTTATCACCTTCTACAAGTGGTACATTATTTGGTATTCTCTCATGCAAGCAAAGATCAAGAAAGTAGCAAGTCAACCACAACAAGAAAAATGTAGTTTGATCTTTAGTGGCAGTCAAATCATATGGGTGAAGTTTTAAAATTCCAAAGTGGTATTCATTGGTCTTCACCATGCTCTTAATGGGACTTTTACATTGCTAATTGGAGATGAATATATATGACTATCTCACTCCAACATAGCAAAGGTGAAATTGTTTTTGACATATGCATAACCCATTGCTTAGGACATGTTTAGTGCATATAGTCATACATAGTGATCATTCATTGAAAATCAAATGAATTTTATGCTTATAGCCCACCACTTTTAGCTTGATTGGTTGTTTGATCTAGTGGTGGGGATATAAGTTTGTTCATGAGCTAGTAAACCCCAAATACTTGATCTATTCATGGATTGTATAAAGTGACAAGTACAACCCCTTTTAAGATAACCCCTCAATGCGTTGTGAACCCAAACTTAGAGAGGGTTTAAAGAGGACTTGGAATCTCATGCTATTCATATTAGTTCAAGTCCAACATAGAAGCAAAGAAGATGAATATAGTTCAAGCACAAGACAACAATGCAAATGGATATCAAGATGTAACCTACAAGTGGTATCTAAGACTTATGCTAGTATTTCAAAGAGTATCACTTTTTATATCGGTACTTGCAAAAGATGTCTAGTTCTAGCATACTTGTGATGATCCACATTGGTTAATTCAAATAATTCTACAAGTGGGAATTTTCACAAGTGATATCCTACAAGCTAACAAGTGATCCTCAACTTTAAATGATCAAATCAAAATTTCTCTTGCTTGCAAAGCTTATTTGGATGACATTTACTTTGACCAAAGGGGAGTTGCCCTACTCAATGGTATAATGGTCAATGATCTTACATGAAAAGTCATTCCAATACATATGTGTTAGTGTCCATCAAAAAGTATCAACTATCTACCCTGTGCAACCTTTGCATTTAATAAAGAAGTGTTACCCTTTTTTGGAATTGATGACAAAAGGGGAGAGATTAGTGCAAAGATATGAGTATATGGTGAAAATGCACAAAGAGGGAAAGAGAATGGACATGGACAAGGGAACAAGATCAAAAAGGGTCAAAGTCTTGGACTAAGAGATGAGATGACACAAGGGGAGCAAGCTCATCAATTGATTGATTGCATTGATATGTGCATATTCATGTGCTTGCTTGCATATTGCATAAGTATTATCTTTATATGCATGCTTGTGTGGTGTATGCTAGTTATAGGACTTGAATGATGACTTGATAAACTAGCATGCATAGTTTGGTAAGCTAGATAGTTGTTCTAATAAGTGGTATCTAGAACCCTTGCTTACAATGTTGATCTCACGGGGTTTCTAGTGTTTTTGTGCTATCTAGCTAACCATGGTGGTGCTAAGGTGAACTTCAAGTGGAACACAATGAGTATCTTCAAATGTTTATCCTAGAACCCCTTTGCATCAATTAGTAGTGCTTGCATCCCAAAATTATTTATGCATGTGTGCAAGGCTTAAACCAATCTTGTTGAGCAAAACATGTAGGGGGAGCTATCACTACCAAGTCGGATTTTGTTTTGGGTACTTATCCAAACTTGGCAAGAGCTTAAATGATGGATAAATGGCATAATGTCCCAAAAATGATTTTAAATTCCAAATCTTTGTAGAGTTGTCATCAATTACCAAAGGGGGAGATTGAGAGTTCCTATGTATTTTGGTAATTGAGTGATACTTAGGTTGAAATAATATTGTGTCTAAGTGATATATACACAGGAGATTAGTTCACATGTGATTGTGTGATGAAGGAGATTATTGCACATGAACATGACATGGGTCATGTGATCAAGGTGGAGAAGATCAAGATGAGGCTTGCTTGATGGACCGGTTGCAAGTGTGAAGGGCAAGCGGGTGAATGCTTGGCGCCGATGGACCAAGGAAACATTGAAAAGCAAGTGAGGGCAAGATCGATGAACCACCGGTCATGCGATGTATGGGAGTGGATCTATTTATTTGACAAAAGGTTGGGGGCATGTATTGCATTACATTGGAGAAGGAGATGGAATGGATTATGCGCAAGGCAAAAAGGGATAACCTGGGAAAATTTTATTTCACCGGTTATAGGTGTGTAGAGAAGTATATGACCGGGTTTAGGATAGATAGTCGTAAATATCAAGAGGAGCTAACTTGTTTGCATTTCGGTTATCTAGTGCCACCATGAGCGATCTAACTTTGCGATAAATTAGGATCGAGTGGCGTGGTGAGAAGCAAGTGGAAAATTCTTTGAAAATTATTGTGAAAATGCTAACACACATGCACAAGGTGGTGAACACATTTGTGTTACCCCTTGAGAAGCAAAGGAAGAAGTGCGAGGAGTCTCGGCTGGAAAAACCCAGCTCCGGACGCAAGTGCCTAGGGGGTCCGAACCATTGCGTTTGGGTCTGGAAAACCAAACCCTAGGTCTCGGCTGAGTCTGGAGTCCGACGCAGGGGCTTGGGCGGTCTTTGGGCCATTGGCTATGCGTCCGGACACCACCCCTCTGATTGCGCTGTGCTGACAGAGGTGATCCGGAGCTGTTCGTCGTCCGGACGGGTGAATCCGGGCGCTACGTCCGGAGGTGGAGTTTTGTATTCGCTCGGAGGAGTGGACCGGACGCTGTTCGTGTCCAGACACAGGCTCTGGTCTTGCGTCCGAAGGTGCTGCTCGCTCTCGGGCGCTCTCGGGTGTTCGGGAAAAAATTTCCGGACGGGTTGGTGCAGTGCGTCCGGGACCTGATGAACAGTAGCATCCGGAGGGAGCGTTGGCAGCGATCGGTGAGCGCGCCAACGGCTCTTTCAAAAGGGAAGAAGGGACCGGACGCAGGTTGCATGGTCCGGACCCGCACTGTTCAGTGCGTCGGACCTCTGCAGGAAGCCCAGTGAAGGGGCAAAATGGCTAGTTCGATGGTGTGGCTATTTATAGACCTTGGCCGGCCCTTGGGGTGGTTGAGCACCTTGGGGTTGTGTTACCTTGGCTTGCTTGGTTGGGAGCCCTCTAACTCACACACACTTGATAGAGATCATCCGATTTGTGTGAGAGTGTGATTACCAGTGCGTGCTTTGAGAGATAGCTTCGTGTGGCACTAGGTGATCGACTTGCAAGTTCGTGGTGCTTGTTACTCTTGGAGGTTGCCACCTCTAGATGGCTTGGTGGTTTGAGGCTCCGTCGAAGCACGCAAGAAGATTGTGCGTTGGCTCCGGAGAAGAGCTTTGTGAGGGGTGTTGTGCTCGCCCGCGGGAGATCGCGAAGAGCAACTTTAGTTGAAGTTTTTAGAAAAGACTATTCACCCCCCTCTAGTCCACCATCTCGACTTACAACGTTGATGAGGAAAAACTCCAGATTCGAAGCACTGCAGATAAGCGTCTCAGGAAGACGACGCGCAATTTACATAGACATCCATGCCGGCACATGCGGAAACCAGTGGCCGCAAAAATGCTTGTAAGGAAAGCTTTCATGCAGGATTCTACTGGCCCACAACAGTCGCGATGCAGAGCAAATGGTGCGCACCTGTAAGGGGTGCCAATTCTTCGCAAAACAGACTCACCGCCCCGCCAAAGAACTCCAAGCAATACCAACCTCCTAGCCCTTCGCCTGCTGGGGGCTCGACATGCTCGACCCATTTCGACCAGCGCCCGCAAATTTTAAGTGGATATATGTGGCTGTCGACAAGTTCTCCAAACGGATAGAGGTAAAACCAATCACCAAAGCCTCAGTAGGAAGCGGCGGTCGCCTTCATCGACGAAATCATACACCGGTTCGGTATACCAAACTCAATCATCACCGACTGGGATAAAACTTCACAGGGAACGTCTTCTGGGACTTTTGTGAAGATAAGGGAATATTGATCAAATACATCTCCGTCGCCCACCCCCGAGCGAACGGCCAGGACGAACACGCTAATGGAATGATACTTGACGCACTCAAGAACGAGTATACCCGGAGGAGGAGAAGAACCTAGGTCGCTGGCTACGCGAGTTACCAGCGGCACTATGGGGACTACGTACACAGCCCAGTCGCAACACCGGCGTCTCTCCGTATTTCATGATCTTCGGCTCCGAAGCAGTAATCCCAACCGACATCGCCTTCGGTTCCCACGTGTAGAACACTATGATGAAGAAACATCCAACCAGGCTCGGATCGACGACTTTGATCGCCTTGAAGAACAAAGGTTAACCTCATGCATACGAACCGCCAAGTACCGAAAGGCATCTGTCGATACTACAACCGCAACATCCACTCCAGATCGTTCACCATGAGAGAACTCGTTCTAAAGAGGAAGCTCAAGCCCGAAGGCATGCACAAGCTTCATCACACTGGGAAGGCCCTATATCGTCAAAGAAGTCACCGACCAGGACCATACCGCCTTACCGACCAAGACGGCGTCGACGTTCCCATCTCATGGAGCATAGAACACCTAATTGCGCTTCTACGCCTAAGAACACTTGTATTGTGTCTCTCATCCGTATCAATAAAGATCGATATTTCCCCGAAAGTTCATTATTTTCCAGGAGACCTCTACAAAACGCACACGGCATTCGACGACCTCTCCAAACACTCCCACAGTGTTCGACGACCTCGCCCAACGCAATACGGCGTTTTCTCCAAACAGCCTAGCCGTAACTAGAAGCACCCGAACCTGGTCTGCCGACTAGCCACAACGGATAGAAGTAGCTACCCTAAACGCTGTGATTACGTCAACAGACCTCCCGAGCTGTTATTTCCCCAGAATGCCGGGCGATACCACTCGGGTCGGGCGCCATGGGTTACCCGCAGAATTTGTACCGGTCACGATACGACCGGCGACTCTACAAGCAACATGGCTTTTTGCCAGCGTCTGCAGGAACGGTCTCCATAAGCCCTGGTCACGCCACGATCGAGCCTCTCGGAAAAAGGCCTTGTCTCTGGCATCTCCCTAAGCGTGCATGAGCTGTTCGCCCTCTGCGCCGCGGGTTGCCAGCTGCGCACCTCCTTGGGAGTCCTTACATATCCTATGCGTGTAGTGGCGCTAGCCTACGATATGGACCTTTGAGACACAAGGACGACGAATTCATCGCTACGGCTCACGACTCAGTTAGCACGAAAAGGACATACAAGTGAAATAAAAGCTCACCGCCTCGATAAACAAAAGCTTTGACACATTTCACTTAGACGTCCGTACAAACACTAGTATCGTGAAAAAGCGGCTACTTAGTAGCAAAAACTTCATGTCGGACACAAGATCTCCAGCAGCCGGACCAGCCTCCGCCGTCAAACGAGAAATATCCGCCTCGGATGGTACCTTCAGCATAACCACTCCGCACCTCTTAAGACAACATGCGGAATAATGCGAACGAAGCATGGAAAACCCGGTGAGCAAGTGTCTCTCCCCCATCAACAACACAAAGACTTAAAACGACAGAAAACCTTGCGCCATTGACAGAACGCCGACTAACTCATCCGAGGAGGAAAAGGTAACAAGTTGATTTTCCCAAAATGCAGACCTTATGGTTCAACCCCCTTACAGGCTCCAAAAAATGTTCAGCCAAGCGCCCCAGGGTTCTGGGGACTGCAAAAAGCAAATCAAATAAAGCCCAAATTGTACAAACAGCAAAGAAAGGCAAAACAACAAAACCCTTAATTCCGACATCGGGTTTCCCGAAGCACAAAGTTTTATTTTTCTTCAGCAAGAGCTCTCCCCCAAATTTGGCACACGCACGCGTGAAGCCTCCAAAGATGCCCCAGAGACAAAACCCCGCGCCCTCGCTCCCGTTCATTTTAAACAAAGTCTGCAAAAGGGGATTACGATCAGGCAAAAGATCACCAGACGCCCAAACCCAACAAAAGGAAAGGCCGGACACAACTTCCGCGCCAGCCATCAGGGCGCCCTAAAAAGTCTCCATCTTAGCTAAATGCCCTCCCCAAAAGGGGGACGGCTCGCCAGATCATCTTAAAACAAAGCCCCCCTTCTCCGCCTTTCCAAAACCCAGAAAAAAAAAACGAAGTGGAATTCTTTTCCCCAAAACCCAAACCCCCAACGACATCAGGCCCCCCGAAAAAAATCCAAGGTACCTCGCATAGCAGTAGACCAGGGTTCCGATTCAATGGCTCGGCTCTATAACGTCCCGCCCCTACAATAGTCATACCGGGGGCCCTGGCCCCAACGTAAACTCGATGATTTCAGTCCCCAGGATCATCCCCACGTGCAGGCGCTGGAGGAACAAAAAATTTGGAAGCACGAAAGAGGGCGTTTTGAGAAAAGTACGTAGCACGATCCACGCACAAATCTTCATAAAAACGGCTTTTAAGAGCGGCAGGCCCCCCAAACATAATAAAAGAAAAGGGGGAAACACAAAACCCCCTAGGGGGAGACAAAAGAAGACAAAATCCTTTTCGGACGAGCTGGCGCCAAGCGTTGCAACATCAAAGTATAAGCACTGTTTTACAACCGCTGGGGTGATTCTCGGCGCCCCCCGAGTATAAAAACCCACCCAGCTATTAAATCCCGGATTTCCCTATCTTTGAAAGGATGACGCGCCTGGCGATGAAGCTGACGCTACATGCCCCCCATAAAGAGTATGACGATCCATCAACTCCAAAAGCAAATTTACCTTACCCAAACTGACCGGTAACACCGTGGGAATGTGCCAAAACCTTGGGCCCTTTGGGATCGCCGGTGGTTGATTTCTCTGATGGTTAGAACCACCCTTACTAAAGCCAACAAACCCGAATGCACGGCACGAAAAGTATTCCGTAAAACCCTCCCCCGGTTTAAAATATCACAGCCCATAAAATCGGACGACCCCGGGGGGGGGCCCATTTATTTTCGGCGAAAAAAAAATATCGAACAAGTCAAAATGAGGTGTCCCATATCGCCCACACATATGAATAAAGACGCAATATGGCATCGAGTTGGGATTCAGGTTGCAGATCGAGTATCATTTACCCCAGCAAAACCCCGGAGGAAGGGTGAACGGAACTCCAAAACCCCATCGAAAGAAAGGCTCAAAAACAACCAACTCACCCTGGCATTTTTTCGGAAACAATTCACCAAAGAGATCGCACCCGCCCACCCCCTTATCCCGGAAAGGGCCTCGAACACCCGGCTCGATACCTTTCCCCCTTTTGTGAGTTGCGTCAAGCTCCCCCCAGGGCGCATATCCACCTCCTAACCCCAAAATTTTGGGGCGGCGATACATATGCTCCTTAACAAAGACGACGATTTGTATACCCCCGATAGTTAACCCTTTCGGGCCTGCCCCCAATCGAGTTTTCCCAAGATGCGCCGAAGGTCAGACAAAAGCAAGAAAAAGACGGGGAAGACGAAATGACCCCACCACAGTAAAAATGAAACCGCCGCCGCCAACCCCCCCATTATCCAAGCGACATGCCCCCTTGGAAACCCGGGTTTCTGGGGAAAAAAGCACGGCAAAATGCGGGCCGCCCCGACTTGGGCCCTTAACGATGGTTTTGGCCCCCAAAAACCCGGGTTTACGTTATTTTATTTTTTTTCCCCAATAATTTTTTTGATTTCCCTTCAAAATTTTTCCATAAAAAACAATCCCAAAGGGCTGGCCGCCCCATTTGTTATGATTCTCTCTGCAGGGGACAGTAATCAGTTATATAACCAGTCAAACAAAAACTCACAGGACATCCCCTACAACGCATAGGGACTTCGCGAAAGAGCGACGATAACCACTGCTCGCAGATCGAACGGCCGGGGACTGTAGGGTTCACCCAAACAAGGGTCGGGGATCACCCGCAAAGAAGCGCGACGACACCCAAAAAACAAAAACCCGGGGGCTGCAAACCCCGGGGACTGCGAAATAAAGCAATGCCCTGATACAAGAACCTTACAAATTCTTAAATCAGGTCCGGGATATGGGTTTCGCAAAGTTTCTCTTAAAAATATATTCCGCATTTTTTCTTAATCCTGTTTTCAAGAACCTTTCAGTTCTTACATCGGCTTGGGGGTACGGGTTTTCACAATCGGTTTTTTTTTTTTCAAAAAACCACGCCTTACTTTTACCTTATTCACTAATGCATTTTCTCTTTAAAAACTTTGGGCCCCGGAATATTTTAACCCTTTTCCCAAGCTCGGGGGGTAAGTGGGTCACTTCACCTTGGGTGAATGTCTTGTTTTTTTCTCGACAAATCTGTTTTTTCATTTTGTTTTTTGCAGGCTTAAGTGGGTACATTCACCAGGGAAAGGGCTGTTCAAAAATTTTTTCTTCTTCAGCCCGGGATATCCTCCTGCGAGTAGCCACAACATCCACCAAAGGCAATTGCTCGCAACTTTCGGGCCACGACGTTCCGTCCAGCCCGACCTGGTCGGGAGGCTTCTCCGACCACCGCCCGGACCAGATAACCAAAGGTCGGAACCCTACAACGAGGGCCTCACGCAATGGCGACTAGATATACATGTCCAAGACGATGCTGCTAACTCCCGGAAAATAACGTGCTCGGGGACTTGTTGGGGATATTACCTCGGCATTCCCCAGGGACCTTATGGTGGCTGCCGAGCAAGGATGACCCAACCCACGAGGCCTTGGGCACACGACCAGCCCGTCGTGCTCACTAAGGACTCCAAGAAGCCTTGCTCGCCAAGAATAAACCTAGAAGATAGGCTCGGATCCTTACCTAAAGGGATGATTGTGATATGTTAGGATATGGAAAATGTAACCCTTTCTCCTCGACTATATAAGGGGGAGCAGGGGCCCCCCCAAAACGATCCCTTACAATCCCCTAGATCGCATCTACGGGTCTTATAACCTAATACTTTTTATCAAATCCAGCCACCAAAACAAGGACATAGGGGTTTTTACGGTGATTTGCCGGCCCCAACCTGTCTAAATTGCCATGTCTACGCTCTCTGTGTTACGCTTGATCGCCGTTGCCCAAACCCTTTGCCTACAATCTACTACCGTGGGGTACCCCCTAGGTAGACTGCGATGCCTATTTCGTCGACACGTATACTAGCAATCATATATTTTTAGTCAATGTTTTTTAAGCATATATAGACAATTTAAAAAAAGACGAATGAATGATATCAAGGCTCGGTAAGGGTGTGGTTGTGGTGTATCGGGTCTCGAATTGTTGCACTCTTGGTTAGTTCCCCTACATCCCAAATTTAAAAATCTTGGAGAGTCAAAGTTTCTCAAAGTTTGACCAAACTTATATAACAATGTAATATATATTTATGATGTCAAATAAATATCATTATATTCGTTATCAATTATATTTTCATAGTATTCCTGTTTGATGCCATAAATCTTTTTTAGTTTTCTATATAATTATTGATCAAACTTGTGATGATTTGACTCTCTAAGTTTTTTTGAAATATCTTAAAATTTTGGGATGAAGGGAGTGTGACTTATGATCATAATATTATATGTTGCCCTCAATGGAGTTATTGAGTGTGGAAACC
Organism: Microstegium vimineum; assembly: GCA_022036555.1. Classification (NCBI taxonomy): domain Eukaryota; kingdom Viridiplantae; phylum Streptophyta; class Magnoliopsida; order Poales; family Poaceae; genus Microstegium; species Microstegium vimineum. Next base: position 28,969,094 of record CM039128.1, read on the forward strand.
CTATGGAATATTGAGCTCGCACCTCATGACACAATTGTAGTCACCTACATGTAGATAGGGTAAGTCATAGGCTCACTTTAATTGTTTAATGTTTGGGTATATCCGCTAGAGTAAACTCTTGTAACCACAAACATTGATGTCAAATTAAATTTTTTAGTGCCCTTTAAAAAAACCCTTTGGTAATACCGAAGCGAACAAAGTTGATGAATGGCAGGAGTCCACCCGAACATATTGTGGTGACTCCCGTGGCCAGAGCACAGGTTATTACTTGTTATGCACAATGTAGGACTCTTCAATCTAGGTGAAATATAGTAGCATAGCCTTCCAATTAACAAGTCACATCTATCTTAGGCAAGAATGTCAAATTAATTTTTGTGTAGCTTTAACTTGAAACTTGTAAAGTAATTCAAGAATTGTGGTACAAAAATTAAAATTGTGCTATCATATACTCCCATGTAATGATTATTTTGGTTGTGCGAGTGATTTGATGCTATTTCTCGGTTCCCTTGTATAAAAACATGTCTTGTAGACTTTCTGGGATTATTCGGCTTAAGTCAGATTTGGTCAGAAGATGATAATTCAGCTTAATCGAATAATTTAGATGGAACCTCATAGTCAATTTCTCTGTATATGATTAACCCTTTATCCTAGTATTTAAGTATTACCTTGGAGTTTACTCCCTACTTTGCCCCTAATAAACACTCTCCTCTTTTTACACGTGAATTAGCTTTGTCTTAAATTAATTTATATGTGTCTTTGATTCATTTTATATCTTTGATCATGGATTTGAAAAACAAATAGGTTCTTGACATGAGATTTATGTTTATAGATTCACTACGGGAACTTTCATAATATATAATCATGTGTGAAATTACAATAAAATGAATGGTCAAAGGTTGTTTAACTTAGGAAAAGCTAATATCAATGTTATAAAGTAGTAAATTTTAGAGTTATCTTACCTAAAAATATTTTGAATTTGACCTAATTTTATAGAAAAAAGAGTACCAATTTTCTATGGCTTAAAATTAGTATATTTTGGTACACAAGGCAATATATTTTTGTAGTGTGCTTATTTGGTGTCTAAATTATTGATACATTTTTTTTTCAAAATTCAATCAAACTTTAAAAGTTTGAAGTAAGATAGATTCAGAAGTCAATTTATTCGAGGACTGAGAGGAGTATTTTAATTAGTTTAAACTAGAAAACATTGTCAGTGTGTTGCAACGAAAGAAAAAAAATAGAACGTTAATAAAAAAATATGAAATGAGTACGTTGCATATTTATTCATATTTTTTTTATGTGTGATCTTTTCAGAGTCTCGAATCAGAATAGTCCTTGATGAATCCATTGCTATTTATTTTTCATTTATATTTTATTTTCTCTATAATATATGTCATTGCTCCACAAACCAGAAAAGTTTGTTAAGAAGTCCATTGCTATTTATTCCTATTTTTCTCTATATATATGGAATATTGCCCTTTTTCTAGGAAAATATAATATATTTATCTTTCCGTCACGAGCCATGTCGAAATAGGACTCGTATAGAAAGCCTGTTATTTTCAAGTCCGGATCACATACAAAGATCCAATAGATTTTGAATCGAACTCTGGTATCATGTTAGAGAAGATCTATTCAAACTTGTATCAGTATGAATTATATATTGTCCGGTAGTTATAGGAAGATACGGATAAAACAAATGGATATAAAAAAAAAATGGCCAGAAATTTTGCCTCTTTATTATTAGATATAGATAAGGTTTGGCTACTCTCAGTTAAATTCAACAATTACATGACAGGAGTTACTTCCGATCACCAATTGTACGTGGAACACTACTTAAGTTTGATTGATCTGTAAACGGTTAGGCTAACTCTATGATTACCACATGTGGATCGAGTTATCTGCTTAGAAGTCATTAGAGATTTTGTCGGGTTATATGTTGTCCCATTTATCCAAATATTGTCGTGGAATGATTATTTCCCCGGGTGTATCAAGGCAAGGAGGCACACGCGGACCAAAGAATCTATTGATGCATTAATTCCCCTGCGCTCAATGCAAATGCATTGCGGCGCAGCCCATGTGCTTGTCGTCTTCGTCCATCTAAATACCTGCATTTGCATGTGAGATGTCACCCAAAAGGGCAGTCCCAATGAAATAAACTGACACGATTTTCATAACATAAGAAATCATTTATATAAATATCTTCCACAATGGAGGTGTCTGTCGGTTTAAAAATTATTTTCTCTTTCTCTCTCCAAACTCTATTTTTTTCCTCCAATGAGAGTGTGCTACGAGCCCACTAGAAACTGATGGTTTCATCCCAAAAGGTGATTTCATAGTTTCTTGGTGCATTGGATAGAGTGAAGACCTGATTTCTTCATGAAGAAATCATTTATATGATTTGTGCTCTCTTTATCATTAATTATGTTACCATGTCAGTTTTTACCTCGTGACACCTCATTTAATGAGGATAGAAACTATTATTAATACACCATTAGGATTGCCCTAAGTCATAAAAAACTCTGGTTGCAGTTGCACAGAAAACTTTGATTTTGTATGTGTTGGTTTTAGTAACAACTATGCTAGCTAGCTTGGGCAACTTGAACTTGCTAGTACTAGGCGGCTAGCACATTCTAGGACATGCATGTGGACAGGATATATACGTCTAAAAATAATTATCATTCTTTTTTTTTTTAAAATAATTTTATTTAATTTTATAGTAATATATTAATATTTACTATACATAATTAATATTATTAAATAGATTAATAAATTATTTTTAAAAAAAAATATTTGAGATATAAATTAAATTAAATTTATATTTTTTTACCAATTTAATCAAACTTATGTCATTGAAATAGAATGTGAGAAAAAAAAAGGTGACACAGGAGCGTGCGTGCGTGTGCGTGTGTACGGGCCGAGGTGGTGGCGTGGTAGTTTAAAATTGTTAGCAATTAGCATAATGCTGTCAACTCATGCCAAGGATGCTCTGCGAGCCACAGTATAAAATAGATATATATACTGCTCAGTTCAAAAAAAAATTATTACAAGATACATATAAATCAAATTTTGTTAATTTTTATTTTAAATTTATAGAAAATACTGTAAGTTGATCTTGAATAAATTTTTTATAAAATTTTGTAAACGTTTATTATGAAGTAACTAAAAAAATTAAATTTTTATTTTTTTTTATACTAATTTTTAAAAGTTAAAAAAAATTAATTCTAAAAAAAATGAAAATAATTTTTTAGGGAAAATGTAGTATTTTGGGATTGGAGGTACTTTAACCCATAAGCAGATGTGGGGGGTACTAGAAACAACTACCCTGTGGCAAATTTAAATCGAGGACGGATTAACTTCTTTGTCGAAAAAAAAATATGCACTCAAAATTTTAAAAAAAAACTAAGTAGGATTATGTAGATATTTTGCAATTAAAAAGATTAAAAACTTATAGGTACTAGGTGATATGGCTTTGGTGGGGAAGGGATAGGGATAATTATGAAATAATATGTATGATTTTATTTAAACAAATATTTTTAAGATTGCTTTATAGAGAAATAGTTTTTTAAAGTTCTAACAATACTTTTATATTATAAAATAAAAGAGTCAAGATTTGTCCAAGTAAAAACATCAAATTTGTTTTAAATAAAATTTTAATCATTTCTTGTACCCCCTCAAGATTTAAAATAATCACTCGCATTGTAACCCATCCAATGATGAAAATTAGGTATCAAAAATTTTAATTTTTTTCTATACATTAATAAAACAGACAATGTTTGTTTGGGTCAAACTTCGACCTTATATTTCAGTTGGATACATTTTTTCATTAAAAGATTTAAATTTTTTTGGGGGTCAAAAAGGACTACAAAAAGGGGGTGTAAGATTATATTTGCCCCTAATTATTTCCGTAGTAGTCTTTTAACACGTTTGCTCTTGCACACTAGAATTTAATAAATTGCAGTAGGTATTAAAGTTTTGTGCAATGCCTCGAGCTGAGCCCAAATGTTTAAAACCCCATTTGCACGTTTAGAAATCACATCTACCCATCTACTTTATGTTTGTCTTTGTTCCCCACAAAAAAAGGGTAATCCGGAGATAGTGTAATTACTTTTTAAAAAAAAAGACCTTCAAATTTAAAAATTCAAGATATTACCTCATGTAAAAAAATGTATCATTTTAAAAAAAAACCGAAGTGAATTGTTTTGACTCGCAATAAAATTTCGTTTGTAGAAGGCGAGTTGGTGCAATGGGGGAAGGGGGAAATGGAATGAGGTTTTCATGGGACCTTAGAGCAAAGCATCGGTGGCTACCGGACATTATATGACCCTTTGGGGCATATGATTTAAATTTTGTATTTTGGGCAGGGAAAGATCTCTAAATGGTTGGGGTTATTGTGCAGCTCCTATATTTGTAAAGGAAAATTCAAGAAACCTTTCGAGAAGTTCTAAATGGAGCATGATGCTGTGAAATTTTTTCTTTGGTATGACGCGATTTTTTCACCCTGCTTTTCCCCGGGTTGGATAACATGTGACCCTTCCGATCAAGCTGCTAGCCTAACGCAAGGCGGCGTAGAAGTTGCTAAAAAGGAAAAGATTCAGCAATGCTCCACAGGAAAATAATTTTAATGAATATAATGGATTGAGTAACAGCAACTTGAGGGCAAAGGCGGATGCGTCACAATGACTTTTTGCCCGTGCCTTATCCCACGGCATGTGTGCGAATCGCCCCCCGCTGACACGCCACCCCCATGTTTTGCGTTCCCTGTCCGTCCCCGACAGCGGAAAAGCGCCAGCACCGGGGGAAGAAGTTTCCGAGGGTACTTGGTCTTTGCGTGCTACGTCCCGAGCAGAACGCCCGAGAGCGAGAGGCCCACGGGCCCGAGCTGAGACTGAGAGCCTCGTCACCCCTCCCTCCCCAGGCCCGTAAAGCATCTTTTGGGTGCTGCTAGTCCCTACTGACGTGGGACCAAACCTATTAATCCCAAATTACCCGGCACCCCGGCGTTACCGGGGGGCTTTCCCCCGCCCCCGTTTGCAACGATTGTTTTTATCGATCAGTCTTTTTAAATTAAGCACGGCATACGTAAATCGTATGTCCGCTGATCAAAATTGTTCTCGTTCGTGAAAAAAACATATATTTGAAAAGGTAAGAAACCACTTTTCGTCTCCGGCTCTAAAGAGTTTAGCGAACAAAAAAAGCACTGCAGAATACAATCTTTTGCCCTGCGAGGGGAAATTTTCCCGTCCACGAAAAGACTTTTACAATGTGTGTGACGCCAAGGGGGATCTTTTTTACTTGATGAGACTAGATGTTATTATTGTTAACAAGTGGCCTGTCGCTGCCTGGTCGGCAAAACACAGACACCCCGGGGATATTAAGCATACTATAACATACAGACTCTGGGTTTCAGACTCGGCGCAGCGACACCCTATGCCCCGCTTTAGTTTTCAGATCATTTTCCAGTTTATTAAAAAAAAAGGGCCCTGGCTGCAAAATTAGTGCTGCGTTCCCGGGTTTGGATTAGTTACCCCCTTTTTTGGACAGTCACGAAATGCGGGAAAACATATACTCTATGTATGGACAATTTTTAACAGAACAAAAACTTTCAGATTCATGTCAAGCTTTGAATGTCATTTTGGCAAAAAGAAGAAGCTCGGTTCAAAAAAATTATATGTGCTTCAAAAAAATAACATAAAAAACCCCTCCGTAAAATAATTTTTATTTGTGAGAAAAGTAGTTTGGGTTTAGCGCGCTTGTCAACAGTTTCAATGAAATGGGTCTTGGGTTTTAAAGGAAGGGGACAAAAATGTTGTTTAAAACACTGCTTAAACATCATTTCAGTCATCTTTAAAAATCAAAATTTGAATCCAGTCGTTGACGGAGAAGCCCAAAAAATCTTTTTTTCTTGTTGAGATTTTCTGTGAATCAGAATTATTTATTTCAAAACATTTAAAAGCCGAGGGACTCAATCAAAAGTACATGCGATCACAATCAGCCCCTGCCACAAACTGACTTTCTTCACTGACCCCATGTCTAAAGATTCACGGGAGTCTTGGAGCTGACATTGAATTGAAAAAAAATATACTTTAGAAAAATATCAAATTTAGTGCTTATTTAATGTGTTTCAAAGTCCTAATTTAAAACATACCTCAGTAAAGTAAATTTTGCCTTATAGCTGTCTTATCAGCGTAGAAAGATCAACCCAACAACATTGAAAGGGCATATTTGGGTCACAAAAAATTAACAACATGTAGTTTGTCACCCTGTAATAAACGTGGGTAAATTAAAAATAGCATTAATTTATAATTTTTAAACGTTGGTTAGTAAAGCATGTATGGCAACAAAGTTATGTAAGCCCCTTTTTGCTTTTACTTACCAAATTCATTGGTGAACGAAAACCATACTTATTTTTTTATCCCCAAATTTCAGATAAAAAACCTTCTAATCACCCGAAAAATCCCCAAAACTCGATTGCTTACCAGTTTTATGCCAGCTATCTAAGGGCTTCACCGTACTACTGTTAAACTAAAATTGAATTACATACTTTTAATATCCAAAGTCGTCAAAAAACCTGGGATTTAAGGGTAGAATAAAATTTTAAAGAAATGTTTACCCCTAATAAGTTCACTGTACCTGGAAAGGGTTTTTTTTTGCAGAAAATAACATTTCAGGGCCAATAGCATGCTAAACTCCTTTTACAAACTTCCCCCAAAGTGAGTTGAGACAAACTCCCGAAAGTTTATACCTGGGGATCCTGAATGTCCAGGAGCCCCAAAGAAATCCTAGCTCCAAAGGAGTCAAAAAATGATTGGTCGATACTCATATGGCCCTTTTTTGGGTCCCCAAAACAGCTTTTATCCCTGCAAAAGCCATTCCACTTTAGATGCAACATGTGCTTTCATCCAACCTTTGATCAAGTGCACAAGGTCCCTGGGCCCACATCAAGAGAATAAACGACAAAAACCCCCAGAAGGATCAACCAAGCTCTATGTGGTGGGGCCCCCCTTCTGGAAGGTGGGGTGGGCCCCCAAAACCCCCTAAGGGGGGTTTGGGCCCTTTCCCCAAGGGGGGCCCCCAGCCCCCCCCCCCTCTCGAGTGTGTGGACTCCCTTTTAGAAGCCCAGGGGGGGCCATTGCCTGGGGGTCACCGATACCCCAAATTCCCCCTGAGGTCCCGGTGACCCCCACGCATTTAACACATGATGGGAAAACCCAACCCTCCCTTCAAGTCGGTTTTGGGGCGGTGGGTCCCAAGGGGCCCAAAATTTAAGCTCCCAATCGATGATTAGGATGGAGGCCCCCACCCACCTCCCATATAAATAGAGGCTCACACCCCCTCTTCACTCATGGTGGAAACCCCACAAGCTCAAGCACTTAGAAATTTTCTTAGTTTAGTCTAGAGTGGGAGTTAAGTTGGTCGAGCTGTGTCGGATTTCCGGAGTGTTTCTAGAGGTTGGTATAATTTTTGTTCTTTCCTTTCTTGTAAGACTTACTTATTTCTATTATTCTTTTCCTCTAGTTTTTTAGTATTTACTTTGAGCATTTTCTATACTTTTAAGTATTGTTGTTCTTTTCCTATTACAGCTTTACATTAATAGTTTTTTGATCCCTTTTGACCCTTTTTTCCAAAGTGTTCATTGCCTGTTTTAAGGGGCTTTGGTTTTGATCAAATTAAAATTAAGTTGTGGTTGCGTGTGCTTATTTTCATCTTACCTTAGTTTCGCTTGTTGAGGGGTTTTGTGGTAGCTAGCAAGAGAAATGACATTTGTTTGTTTTGATTTCCCAAAACGTGTGAAAGCTCTAGGCCCTATGTTTCGGGGATTAACGACAATGCAAAGTTACTTGACTAACGTGTTTTTGCAGAGGCATAAAAGGTTAGGTCATGGTAATGGATGGTTGATTGGGCTTCATGTATTATGCCCTTAATGGAATCGTTTTGTTTTTAAAGATTGGCGACAAGATTGAAGCTTAGATAGGTCTAAGTGTCATGAAAGTTGAGAGACCTTAGAGTGTTTCACCTTTTTTTTTTTTTCCTTTTTTGGCCGACTATTAAGGGGGGTCTAAATAGTAGCTTGACTAGGAAGGCTATGTGTTTTGGTGTGATGCACATTATCAAAATAGCACTAGGAACTTTGAAATAGTCCTTGAAACCGTTAAGGGAACTTCGATGTTGGGAGTGAGTGATAGGCCTGTTTAAGCTCCGCCGAGTGAAACTAGGATCCGGACCATCGGGTGTGCGCCGATCCCAAGGGTTAGCCTGCGTTAAAGGGGTCCGGCGCTATGAAAAGTGCGGGTCCGGACCCTTGGTTGGGGCCAGACCCAATAGAAAGATCAAAAGCCTGTTTTTATCCCGGCCGGTCCCGGGTGTGAGTCAGGGCGCCAAGTAGGGGGCCCCGGGGCCCCTTCCCAAGGAAAAGTGGGGTTAAAGGTTGTTTTTGGTTTTTTGGCGGGCGGTTGGGGGATTTTTTGGGTGGAGGAGTTTTTGGGTTTTTTTGGAAGGGGGTTGGGGGGATTTTCCCCCTTTTCCCCCGGACCTTTGTTTTGTGTTGTTAAAAATTTGAAAAGTTGGGTTTGTTGGGATTTTTTTTTTTTTGGTTGTTTGTTTAAAAATAGGTTTTTTGTGTATTTCTTTTTTTTGGGGAGAATTATTTTTTTTTTGGGGTTTTTTGGTGGGTTTAGGTTTCGTTGGGCCGGGGTTGGGTTGCCCCTGGGCATTATTTTTTGAGTTAGGGGAGGAAAGTTCCCAAAGGGAAGGGGGGGGGTTTTGTATTTGGGTTTTTTTTGTTTTTTTTTCCTTGATTTTTGGGTTTTTTTGTTGTTTTAGAGTTTTGGTTTACCCCTTATTTGTTTTTGGGGGCCCTTGGGATGGGGTTTTTTGTTTTTTTAAGGGTTTAAATTTGTTGTTTGGTAGGGTTTTTGGGTTTGGGGTTTTTTTGGAGTTTGGG
>CM039128.1:28978134-29059622 GCA_022036555.1 Microstegium vimineum
CACACTCCTTGTTTGCTTTGTCTTTGATTTCTGTGAAAGAGGAGCAAGTGGAGGCTCTTGGAGATGATGAACTGGCTTTGGTCATCACCAAGTTCTCACGGTTTCACAACAACCGTTTGAACCGTCGGCGTGGTGGCTCAGCTAAGGGGTGCTACCGTTGCGGTGATGAGGATCACTTCATCGCAAACTGCCCCAAGAAAGCTGCGGGTGACTTTACCAAGCGCAAGGACAAGCGCGAGCATCACTTCGAGGACAAGCACAAGCCCAAGGGTGGCTACCACCGAAGGTCCTCCAAGAAGGTGATCGACAAGGTGAAGGCCAAGCACCGAGCCTTTCTCGCCTCCCTCAGCGACATCGATGCCTCCCTCCGATGGAGGTTCTTCTTCGAGCGATGATGAGTCCAAGGGAAAGGTTGAGGACAAGCTTAACGGCCTATGCTTCTACGCCGACGCCAAGCACGGTGGCTTTTGCACCATGACGATTGAAGAAGGCAAGGTCGGGAAGCGCAAAGATGGCCCTGACTACGACTTCGACTCCGACACACCCGAGGTACCACCCACCATCGCATCCCTCTCTCTCGAGATTGAGTCTTTGAACGACACCTTGATGAGTTAGGATGCTTTGCTCAAGTGTGCCGCATGCGAGAGTAATGATTTCAAGGCTAAGTATCTTAGCACGCTGCATGAGCTAGAGTTTGCTAAGGCATTAGTAGTGGTTACCGAGGAGGTAGAGTGTGATGCTTGTGCCATCCACATGTCTAGTCTTGTCACTCTCCAGGACAAGTATGTCACTCTACTTGAGGAGGTCAGTGAGCTGAAGGCTAGGCCTAGCTTACTTGGTGCATGCAAGTCTTGCTTAGGCTTGCGTTCTAAGCTGGCACAAAGAGATGCTAGGATTGCTGTGCTAGAGAAGGTCAGCTCAGATAGCACTAGAGAGTCGAAATGCTTTGAGGCTTTGGAGCTTGAGATCGCGTCGTGCAGACACGACAAGATGCGTACCGAGGAAGAAAACACATACCTTCGGTCCATCTTGAGCTGGGTGTCTTGCAGAGAGCCACAGTTGGGGATGATGCTCAGCCAACGCAAAAGGGCTGACAACACGGGAGTAGGCTTTGCTATAGGTGGGAAGGACGATAGCATGTTCGGTAAGATCGGTGAGTGCAGTGGTTTGAGAGAGAATGAGAAACCCACCATAACTCCCAAGCTTACCAAGATCACTCCACCTAAGCCTACCGACCCCTCTGAGTTTCGTGTGAGAGATGGTGTGTTTGAAGAGCTACCCAAAACCACTCCACAGAAGCAAGTGTGGATTGCAAAACCGAACCATCTTCGCAACCCACATGACACACTGCCAGACATCTCTAGTGATCCCCTTCCTAAGAAATCTAGAGCCTCCCAACCCAACAAGAGAGTGCCTACCAAGAGTGTGGTGAGGTACCATTGTGAGTATTGTGAGCGGGATGGGCACTTGGCTGAGTTTTGCTTTAGGAGGAAGAGAGATGATCGGAGGCATGTTGAGTTGAACAACCGGGACATGTACCACCCACGAGTTGGGGTGCGTGAACCGGAAGTTCGGAGGTGCACTACTAGGCCTAGAGGTACAATGCCTCAAGGTGCTAGGCCTCAGGAGGTGAGACCACGTGGTGGTCGTGCCCGGCGGGGTACCGGTCGTGACCCATACGACTACAGGCCTCGTGGCGGAGGCTTTACTCCACCCTTCGCTAGCGGACCACGTTTTCCCTATCGTGGTGATCGCTATCCGTCCATAGGGAAGGAGATGTTTGGTTTTTCTCCTAACCCATTCTTTGGGCAAATGAGACAACACTGGTATCCTTCACAGTTTACTAACCCCAGTGTTGGTCCGTTTGCTCACCCTATGTCTTTTTATTGATATAGGAAGGAGGACTGGAGGAGACTTGGCTTGTGGATTCCGGATGCTCACGCCATATGACCGGAAGTGCCAAGTGGTTCTCCAGCCTCGACCCCGTGTGCCACACCGAGTATTTCACATTCGGGGACAAGAGTAAAGGTAAGGTTGTCTCTCGGGGGTCCATCCGAATGAACTCTTCTTTTGTCCTCAAGGATGTTGCTTTGGTTGCGAATTTGCATTTTAACCTCCTGTCAGTTTCGCAACTCCTTGAAGACGGTTTTGAAGTGAGCTTTAAGCCAAATTTGTCTCGAATTTTGGACTCTCGTGGTGATCTTGTTTGCCGGATTTTGCCCTTCGGGAAGGTTTTTCGTGTAGATTTTTCTATCTCTTCCGGACCTTCTCGTTGTCTTCTTGCTGGTTCTTCTTCCGAGCTTTGGAAGTGGCATAAGAGATTGGGACATTTGAGTTTTGACTTGCTTGCAAGGCTTAGCTCAATAGACCTTATCCAAGGATTGCCAAAGCTGAAGTTCGAGAAAGATTTGGTTTGCCATCCTTGCAGACATGGCAAGATGGTTGCTGCTTCCCATCCTCTTGTGACTGAGATCATGACTACTCGAGATACTCTTGGGTGTTCTTTTTGGAGAGTAAGGATGAGGCTTTTCCTTTGGTTCGAGACCTGATTTCGAGATTACAAAATGAGCTACCTAATAATGCCATGAGAGGTATCCGCAGTGACAATGGCACAAAATTCCAAAATGCTCACTTTGCATCTCTTTGCTCTTCTTTGGGTCTCGATCACCAGTTTTCCTCACCTCACACTCCCCAGCAGAACGGTGTTGTTGAGCGCAAGAATCGGACCCTTGTTGAGATGGCCAGGACGATGCTCGATGAGCATAGGACTCCGAGGCGGTATTGGGCCGAGGCACTCAATTCTGCTTGCTATGTTTCCAATCACATTTTTCTCTGAGCCTTCAAGAAAAAGATTTCTTATGAGTTGCGATTTGGGAGACCACCCAAGGTAAGTGACCTACGGGTGTTTGGGTGCAGGTGCTTCATCCTCAAAAAGGGTGGTAAGTTGGATAAATTTGAATCACAGTCTTCTGACCGTACCTTTCTTGGTTATTCTACTCACTCTCGTGCTTATCGTGCACTTAACCTTGAGACTAACCGAGTGATGGAGACTTGTGAAATTACCTTCGATGAGACAATGCCCTGTGTTTCCACCGCTTTTGAGCTTGCAGGTGATGATGAGGTGAACACTAGCATCTTTTTGGAGGAGGAGTAGGATGATGCCTATTGGGGTGATCCCGAGCCAACTCCACTGGCTGCCCCCGTCGACCCTGCGACGTCCACTTCGGCTCACGGTCCCGATCCTACTACTTCCTCTACATGGGGGCCGTTCGAGCAGCTTCCTCAGTCGGTGCCCATTGCACCCGAGGGAGCTCCAGCTGCTGTTGAGGGGGAGACCACTTCGTCCAGGCAGGCTCCCCGCCACATCCAACGGCAGCACCCGCCGGAGAACATCATCGGTGACATCGACCGTCGAGTCACGCGGTCTAGGTCCTATTTCTCTCACTTTGCTCATTCGACTTTTGTCGCTTCTTTTGAGCCCCGAGATGTTGGACACGCTTTGATGGATCCGGATTGGGTTAATGCCATGCATGAGGAGTTAGAAAACTTGAGAGAAACCGCATTTGGGTCTTAGTTCCTCCACCATCTAGTTGCCACCCCATAGGTACCAAATGGGTTTTCAAAAATAAACAAAGTGAAGATGGGGTGGTAGTGCGCAACAAGGCTAGGTTGGTAGCTCAAGGCTTTGGTCAAAAGGAGGGAATAGACTATGAGGAAACCTTTGCTCCCGTAGCTCATTTAGAAGCCATTAGAATCCTTCTAGCTTTTGCGGCTTCTAATGGTTTTAAACTTTTTCAAATGGATGTTAAAAGTGCTTTCTTAAACGGCTACATAGAGGAGGAAGTTTGATGGACCGAGAACGGCGACCAGAGGGGGGTGTGAATGGGAGCCTCAAATTTCTCTTGAAATATTCGGGCCACTCTTCCCAAAAACCAAACCCAGTTACTGGGTGCTCAACGGCAGTGGAGGAAAATCACTGGAAACCCCAAAACACAGGTTTTCAACCCCTAGGGAAAAGAGGCAAGAACCTAGGCAAAATGGGAGAAAACAACAACCAACAGGAAGCTTCGGACCAGATGGACCTGAGCCACCGGACTATAGCGAGTAGTCCGGAGCTTAGGTCCGACGCTTTCACCCGCCGAGACAGAAGAACACAGTGAGCACCCTAGCTCCAGACCAGAGGCTCCGGACTAGTCCGACGCCACCTCCGGACCAAGGAAGGTGGTCCGGTGCTCACTCGCTAGACAATCCAGTAAGGTACCAACCTCCGGACCAGACCACCGGACTACGCCGTCGGACCAAGGAGAGTGGTCCGACGTGTGGTAGTGATTCTCAGCAGAGCCACCAGACCACTCGTCAAAGGTCCGGTGCTCAAAAACCGGGAGGTCCGGAGGGTGGTCCGACGCCTCTTGCTGCTTGACACGAGAGAGGTCAAGACCACCGGACCACTTGCTATGGTCCAGAGCTTAAGGCAAAGTGGTCTCACGCTCACAGGAGAAAAACTGTTCCTCGCAAAAATCATTTTCACTCCGCCAAATCTTCTCAAAACTCAACTAAATGATCACCAACTGCAACCAAACTTTGTAGGCATGATCCTAGTGCAGTTGGGGAGCTATCCCGAAGAAATCATCGCTCAATTTGGAGAGGATAAACGAAACACTCGAATTTGGGGGAGAAAGTGGAAAACGAAGAACGCCACAAAGAAATCACCCGATCTACGCACTCGTGAGGTTTGAGGAGAAATCCTTCGTTGCAAAGAAGCTCCTCACGATTACGAACAACTTGGTTCAAATCGATTTTGCAAAGCTACTCTCAACAAAGAGAAATCATCTCGGGAAAAAGAGAGAGCAAAAGCAAAACGGGAAGAACACAAGCAAACCAGGGACACAATCATGAAATCGAAGCCACCATGGCTTACGGAGGTTACGGCCTCCGATTCCTCGCAACAATCACAAGTTCTTACACCGGTGGCACGGTGGATCTCAAGCAAGAAGAAGCTAGGGAAGGGAAAACCTGGGAATAGGTGGGAGAGAGAGTAATGCAAGAGATGAGATGAGGATACCCCTTCATCTCCTATTTAACAGGGCTTTGGCTATTTCCCAAAGGCCCCCCTAGATACATGAGTGAACTAACTAGTCTAAGCATTGGAGTCCAAGCTCCGGAAAATATCTTCCTCGATTTAAATGGACGGCCCCGCTTCCTGCCAGGAGTTGCCGTCGCCTCGACGCAACCTCCAGGATTCCGCCACGTGCCATCCCTGCTTCCTCGGAAGCTCCGCCTAGGTTTTGAGGCCCAAACCCAGGAAACCTGCCACCGGTAGCTTTGGACTCAACCACCGAACCCCGAGTTTTGAGGCCCAAACCACCAAACCACTCGACGTGAACCACCTTGTCTTCGCCCGGTCGGACTCCGAGTCCCCGGAGCCTCCGCTCGACTCGCGCGTCCACCGTCTTGACTCGGCTGACTCAGTCTACCTCCATGTCTTATCGCACTCGCCGGTGCCAAGTACTAGCCACCACAGCTACTCCGCCGACGCCCATGGTCCCTCAGTCCGAGCCCCGCTTCCGCCCTTCACCGCTCTCAGTCCATCGGCACGGCAAGCCTCTACTCGACCTTCTCCACGCCATTGACCACTGTCACTAGACATAGCACCTGCACACCACAAGCCGATAGACAAGCACACATTTCTGCTTTCGCAGAGGTTAGGGTAAGCCACTCAAACTGAAACACTCACGTGTTGGTCAATCACTCATCATCAAAGCTGAACATACATGGGTACTTATCCACCATGTGTTCGCAATCTCTCCCTTGATGAGTGCATTGTCAACACAAGTGCATTTCAGATTTGAGCCACAAGGTAAAGCTCTCCAAATGGCCAAAAAGCTATAAAAGCCAAAACGGGGTCACTTGAGAGAAGAAAAGGCGATACCACTTAAAAGAGAGAGGCAAAAAAATGATACCAATGAAAAGCATCCTTCAAAACACCTCAAGAAAAAGCCACTTACTGATGCCAAACAAAAGCATATGGGCAACAACTCGACGCAACCAAGCAAAACAATGCTAGCCCTCAAGAAGAGGCAGAAACGGGCTAAACACCGCTAGCAAGTCGAAGATACCAATCACAGCTCTCAAAGCTCAAACTTCCAATTTAAACACTAAGGGAGCTCAAAAGAATACCAATTGAAACCACTTACATCCCCTAATGCTCAAGAAGCGATCGAAACCTGTCGGAGTCAACAAAACAAGCTAGACCCTCCAGAAGAGGCAACGACTCAACACATCTAGCAAAAGCTCCCCCTGAGCAAGATACCAATTGGAAAACTAAGAGAAGCACTCTCCATATACCAAGAAGGGGTGAAAAGAGCCATGTCAAACAGATACCAATTAAGCTCAAAAAGCACATTTGCTCCCCCTTGGAAGTAGATGGCTGAAAATGGAATGAAATGCACATCTCTCCCCTTGTTGACATATGAAGCTCATCAAACAACAACAACTCAAGATCTGGCTACAAATGCCATGAAGTGCAAAATGAGTGCAAAAGCTTCATACTTAGAGCTAAGACAATGAATAGATGCTCTAAGTGATGTGATCATGTGAGAATAGGAGAAGCTCTACGTGCCCAACAAAGACTCAAGTTGAGCTTAAGATTACTTTAGAAGCTATTTTAGAGAGCATTACATGTGTGAGCAGAGAGAGGGTATCACCTCCTAGAGACAACTAAACATGGCCAACAAGATAGGATATATCTCAAAGCAATATCATGTATAGCAAGTAAAGCTATCCGTTAGCAAGGTTCATACCACAAGCCAATGACCCAACTGAATGAATTTTCCAAATTTCAGAGTTTTGCAACCAATATTCAGTTTTAGGCACATTTAAGTTAAATGCGAGTGGTTGTCTGCAAAGTGATGCCACTGCTTACCAACCGGGCGAAGTCAAAGGACTTGACACACCGGTTTTGGTCATACACGACACCGCTCAAGTATCGACCCATGTGGGAAGCAGTCTCGAACACACGGTGAATTGCTCACAATGCAGACCCAACTCGATCTTTCAATTCATAAAACAGAGAGCAATTTCATTTTAGATATTAATCATGGTGCTCAAAGGTAGTGAATGAAACAAAGAAGAGCCATAGTTACAAGCTATATACAAGGCAGCCAAGAAGGATCTTTAAAAGCCTACACATGCTAGTGCCATTTCAGAGGTGACATGGGGAATTTAAATTCAGTTTTAAGGCTTTTCTAACTTAGCTCTATTGCATATCATAAAGATCAAAAAGAGTCTAAGTTAGACAACACCATAGACACATAAAACACCTCAAAATAGAGCATAGATTCATTATATCGACTATAGATATGAAGCTTAAAATGAACTATGTCACAAATGCAAGTGAGATGCAAAATACAATGACACTACTAACACTAACAAGACACCAAAAGAGAAGAAGGACAAAGAAAAGACTAAAAGAAACAAAAGGAACTTATGATACACAAAACTTTCCTCCTTTAAAAAGGAAAGCAAACACCCAACTCACCTCGAAGGCGAGAAAACGCAGCTTGATCCAAAGGCTTCGTGAGAATATCCGCAAGCTGGCATTGGGTCTCGACATGCCGGAGGTCAATGTCGCCCTTCTCGTAGTGATCATGCAAAAAGTGAAAGCGGACCTCAATGTGCTTGGTCTTCGAATGAAGCACGGGATTTTTAGCCACACTAATTGCACTCGTGCTATCACAAAGCAGATGCACCTTAGTAAGCTCAAGACCAAAATCTCTCAAAGTGGCAATCATCCAAAGCAACTGAGAGCAACAACTAGCCGCGGCAACGTACTCAGCTTCGCACGTCGACTGTGTCACGCTAGATTGCTTGCGAGAAGACCAAGAAACCAAAGAAGACCCGAGAAACTGGCAAGTCCCAGAAGTGGATTTCCGATCAAGACGGCATCCAGCAAAGTCAGCGTCAGAGTAACCACAAAGCACAAGAGAGGAAGAGGTAGAAAACCAAAGACCAAATTCGGGAGTGAAGCGCAAGAACCTCATGATGCGTTTCACCGCCTTCTTGTGTGAAGTCCGTGGGGACGCCTAAAAGCGAGCACACAAGCAAACGGCGAACTGAATGTCCGGCCGGGTCGCTGTCAGGTACAGAAGCGACCCGATCCTGCTTCGGTACTCCATCTGGTCCACCGCCTCTCCTTCCTCGTCTGCATCCAAGGCAGTCGTAGTCAACATGGGCGTCGAAAGAGGCTTTGCCTCACCCATGTCAAACTTCTTCAAGATATCCTTCATGTACTTGCCTTGGTGCACAAACGTCCCTTCCCGGGTTTGCTTGATTTGCAACCCGAGAAAGAAAGTCAACTCTCCCATCATGCTCATCTGAGCAGAGCCACCAGACCACTCGTCAAAGGTCCGGTGCTAAAAAACCGGGAGGTTCGGAGGGTGGTCCGACGCCTCTTGCTGCTTGACACGAGAGAGGTTAAGACCACCGGACCACTTGCTATGGTACGGAGCTTAAGGCAAAGTGGTCCGACGCTCACAGGAGAAAAATTGTTCCTCGCAAAAATCGTTTTCACTCCGGCAAATCTTCTCAAAACTCAACCAAATGATCACCAACTGCAACCAAACTTTGTAGGCATGATCCTAGTGCAGTTGGGGAGCTATCCCGAAGAAATCTTCGCTCAATTTGGAGAGGATAAACGAGAACACTCGGATTTGGGGGAGAAAGAGGAAAACGAAGAACGCCACAAAGAAATCACCCAATCTACGCACTCATGAGGTTTGAGGAGAAATCCTTTGGTGTAAAGAAGCTCCTCACAATTACGAACAACTTGGTTCAAGTCAATTTTGCAAAGCTACTCTCAACAAAGAGAAATCATCTCGGGAAAAAGAGAGAGCAAAAGCAAAACGGGAAGAACACAAGAAAACCGGGGACACAATCACGAAATCGAAGCCACCATGGCTTACGGAGGTTACGGACTCTGATTCCTCGCAACAATCACAAGTTCTTACACCGGTGACACGGTGGATCTCAAGCAAAAGAAACTAGGGAAGGGAAAACCTAGGAATAGGTGGGAGAGAGAGAGTAATGCAAAAGATGAGATGAGGATATCCCTTCATCTCCTATTTAACAGGGCTTTGGCTATTTCCCAAAGACCCCCCTAGATACATGAGTGAATTACCTAGCCTAAGCATTGCAGTCCAAGCTCTGGAAAATATTTTCCTCGATTTGAATGGACGGCCCCGCTTCCTGCCAGGAGTTGCCGTTGCCTCGACGAAACCTCCAGGATTCCACCACGTGCCATCCCTGCTTCCTCGGAAGCTCCGCCTAGGTTTTGAGGCCCAAACCTAGGAAACCCGCCACCGGTAGCTTTGGGCTCAACCACCGAACCCCGAGTTTTGTGGCCCAAACTCGGAAACCGACGAGGATGGTTTTGAGGCCCAAACCACCAAACCACTCGACACGAGCCACCTTGTCTTCGCCCGGTCGGACTCCGAGTCCCCGGAGCCTCTGCTCGACTCGCGCGTCCACCGTCTTGACTCGGCCGACCCGGTCTACCTCCATGTCGTCTCGTACTCGCCGGTGCCAAGTACTAGCCACCATAGCTAGTCCGCCGGCGCCCATGGTCCCTCAGTCCGAGCCCCGCTTCCGCCCTTCACCGCTCTCAGTCCATCGGCACGGCAAGCCTCTACTCGACCTTCTCCACGCCATTGACCACTGTCACTAGACATAGCACCTGCACACCACAAGCCGATAGACAAGCTCACATTTCTGCTTTCATAGAGGTTAGGGTAAGCCACTCAAACTGAAACACTCACGTGTTGGTCAATCACTCATTATCAAAGTTGAACATACATGGGTACTTATCCACCATGTGTTCGCAAAGTTTATGTTAAACAACCTCCCGGTTTTGAAAATCCCAAGTTTCCAAACCATGTTTTTAAACTTCATAAATCTTTGTATGGTTTGAGACAAGCACCTAGAGCATGTTATGATAGGCTAAAAACCTTTTTGCTTGCTAAGGGCTTTAAAATGGGATCAGTAGATAAGACGTTGTTTGTCCTCAAGCAAGGCAAAGACACTCTCCTTTTCCAAATATACGTGGATGATATCATCTTTGGTGGTTCTTCTCATGCTCTTATTGCCAAGTTTGCAGATATTATGAGCAGGGAATTTGAGATGAGTATGATGGGAGAGTTGACCTTCTTTCTCGGGTTGAAAATCAAGCAAACCCGGGAAGGCACGTTTGTGCACCAAGGCAAGTACACGAAGGATATCTTGAAGAAGTTTGACATGGGTGAGGCAAATCCCCTCTCGACACCCATGTCGACTATGACTGCCTTGGATGCGGACGAGGAAGGAGAGGCGGTGGATCAGACGGAGTACCGAAGCATGATCGGGTCGCTTCTGTACTTGACAGCGACTCGGCCAGACATTCAGTTCGACTTGACAGCGACCTCGTTGAGCACTCATTAAACATGGACAAGGGCGCTAAGCCGACTCGACAGAAGCTTAGAAGGTTTGCACCAGATTGCAAGGAAGCTATTAAAGCTGAGATAACCCGACTCCTAGCCGCCGGGTTCATCAAACAAGTAAATCACCCTGAATGACTCTCCAATCCGGTGCTTGTAAGAAAAAATAATAATGAATGGAGAATGTGTATCGACTACACGAGTCTCAACAAACACTGCCCCCCCGATCCGTTCCCCCTCCCACGAATCGACGAAGTTGTTGAGTCTACCGCAGGGTGCGAACTACTCTCCTTCCTCGACTGCTACTCTGGCTATCACCAGATAACGTTGAAGGCGGAAGATCAGATAAAACCATCGTTCATAACTCCTTTCGGTGCCTATTGCTACACGACAATGTCTTTCGGACTAAAAAACGTCGGGGCCACGTACCAGCGTGCCATACAAGAATGCTTGAAGAAACTTATCCTAGGGAAGGCAAAAGCCTACGTGGATGATGTAGTCATAAAAACTCACCACAAGAAGACACTGGTCGCTGATATAGAAGAAACCTTCAAGGCCCTCAACGAGTTTAGATGTAAATTAAACCCCAAGAAGTGTATCTTCGGGGTACCCTCGGGAAACCTCCTAGGCAATGTCGTCAGTAAATCCAGCATCCGAGCTAATCCAGAAAAAGCCGCCGCGGTTCTCCAAATGAGGCCTCCTTCTAACGTCAAAGACGTACAGAAACTTGCAGGATGCATGGCCGCCTTGAATCGCTTCATCTCCCGCCTCGGCGAAAAGGTCTTCCATTTTTTGGACTACTAAAAGGTGGCCAGAAGTTCACATGGACCGACGAAGCAGACCGAGCATTCACCGACCTAAAAAAATACCTCACCGAACCTCCCGTCCTAGTCGCACCAAAGGAAGAAGATCCAATGCTACTTTACATTGCCGCAACAAACCGGGTCGTCAACACCGTCATGGTAGTCGAACGTGAAGAAAGCGGGCGCGTGTACCCGGTCCAACGACTATGCTACTTCGCAAGCGAAGTTCTCAACGAGTCAAAAACGATGTACCCCCAAGTGCAAAAGCTACTATACGCGGTCCTGGTCACCGCACGCAAGCACCAACACTATTTTCAACAACCAACGAAGGTAACAGTCATCACAGAGTTCCCGCTAGGTGAAATCTTACGAATAAGGACGCCACACGGGCGTATAGTCAAGTGGGCAGTCGAGCTCGGAACCTTTAACATCGCTTTCTAAGGGCGGCATACGATAAAATCAGAAGCACTCGTGGACTTCATCGCCGAGTGGACCGACATCCAGGTCCCAGTAACCATGGAAGCCCCGGAGAATTGGACCGTATTCTTCGACGGCTCCCTTTCCATCCACGGAGCAGGTGCCGGTCTCCTATTCATATCCCCATCCGGAGAAAAGATCCGCTACGTCCTGCGACTACTATTTCCAACGTCAAGTAACGCTGCCGAATACGAGGCAGCTCTACATGGACTCCGCATCGCCAGTGAGCTCGGCATAAAGCGCATCATTGTTAACGACGACTCAGCTCTGGTAATCAACCAGCTCAACAAAGAATGGAACCGCTTGAACGAAAACATGGACGCCTACTGTGCCGCCATCCAAAAGTTAGAAGGAAGTTTCTTCGGGATTGAATACCACCACGTCCCGCGCGAGCAAAACCAAGCGGCAGACGAAATGTCCAGGCTAGGATCATTGCGATCCCCTGTCCCCGCAGGAGTCTTCATCCAAGATCTGCCCAAGCCTTCGATCACCGATAAACAGGTAGCCTTGCCGGACAGAGCGCCACCAACTCAAGCCAACACAATAATCGCCGCGATGGCCGGACAACCAACCGACTGGCGGGATGATTTCATTCAATACCTCTCCAACAACTTAACGCCATCAGACGAGACGGAAGCCGAATGGGTAACCCACCGAGCCCACAACTACGTCCTTATTAATGACATGTTTGAGAGTTCCTATGTGATTTTGGTAATTGAGTGACAACTTAGGTGAACTAATATGTGTCTAAGTGATATATACACAGGAGATTAGTTCACATGTGATTGTGTGATGAAGGAGCTTATTGCACATGAAACATGACATGGAGTCATGTGATCAAGGTGGAGAAGATCAAGATGAGGCTTGGCTTGATGGACCCGTTGCAAGTGTGAAGGGCAAGCGGGTGATGCTTGACGCCGATGGACCAAGGCAATGGTGAAGAGCAAGTGAGGTCAAGATCGATGAACCAACACGGTCATGCGATGATATGGAGTGGATCATATCATTTGACAAGAGGTTGGTGCATGTGTTGCATTAACATTGGAGAAGGAGATGGAATGGAATGCGCAAGGCAAAGGTATAACCATAGGGCATTTCATTTCACCGGTCATAGGTGTGTAGAGAAGTATATGACCGGGTTTAGGATAGATAGTCGTACTATCAAGAGGAGCAAACTTGTTTGCATATCGGTTATCTAGTGCCACCATGAGCGATCTAACTTTGCGATAAATTAGAATCAAGTGGCGTGGTGAGAAGCAAGTGGAAAATGCTTTGAAAATTATTGTGAAAATGCTAACACACATGCACAAGGTGGTGAACACATTTGTGTTAACACTTGAGAAGCAAAGGAAGAAGTGCGGAGGAGTCTCGGCTGAAAACCGAGCTCCGGACGCAAGTGCCTAGGGGGTCCGGACCATTGCGTTTGGGTCCGGAACCAAACCCTAGGTCTCGGCTGAGTCTGAGAGTCCAGACGCAGGGGCTTGGGCGGTCTGGACCATTGGCTATGCGTCCAGATGCCACCCCTCTGACTGCGCTATGCTGACAGAGGTGATCCGGACGCTGTTCGTCGTCCGGACGGTGAACTCCGGACGCTACGTCCGGAGGTTGGAGCTTTCTGTATTCGCTAGGAGGAGTGGACCGGACGCTGTTCGTCATCCAGACACAGGCTCTGGTCTTGCGTCCGGAGGTGCTGCTCGCTCTCGGGCGCTCTCGGGTGTTCGGGAAATATTTCCGGACGCTTGGTGCAGTGCGTCCGGACCTGATGAACAGTAGCGTCCGGAGGACGCGTGGCAGCGATCGGTGAGCGCGCCAACGGCTCTTTCAAACGGGAAGAAGGGACCGGACGCAGGCTGCATGGTCCAGACCCGCACTGTTCAGTGCGTCCGGACCCTGTGCAGGAAGCCCAGTGAAGGGGCAAAACGGCTAGTTTCGATGGTGTGCCTATTTATAGCCCTTGGCCGGCCCTTGGGGCTGGTTGAGCACCTTGGTGTTGTTTTACCCTTAGTCCGCCATCTCGACCTTACAAGTGGTATCAGAGCTTGGTCTGTTATTTGTGGTCTTTACCGACCCGAGAGGATGGCGACTTATGGGCTAGATGTTGATTTTCCACACATTTTTGATGGCACACATTTTGCACAATGGAATGATTGGATGGTGTGTAATTTCAAATTTATTGACCCTCAAATATGGTGGATTGTAGATGTAGCTTTTCTCATGTGTGGGATGAAAAGAACCTAACCCAAGCACAAGAGAAATGCCTAGATCTAGAGATCCAAGCTACTAACATCATGTATTGATCTTTGACTCAATGCATATTTGGAGAGATCATGGACATGAAGACACCTCATGAGATTTGGTCCTATCTCATTGAAAAATATGGGACGGTCTCAAGTGATGGTGATGAGTTAGTGGCGCATGAGGATATTGAGCATGACCACAACTTGGTGGTTGTGGAAGATTGCTCCACCTCATGTTCAAGTTATGATGAAGATGATCTATCTATCAAGAAATCACTTGACAAGGATGATAAAGGCCCAACATCAAGTGTTGCAATTCATGATGCTACTCCAAGCACACTTGATGATGATGATGATGATGCATTGGGCTATGAGAGTGATGCTTCCACAAGCTCTTCTACCTCATCACAACGTGACTCTAAGGTATCTATTGGCAATGTAATTGTAGATTGTGATGACCCAAATTTTGAGCTTATGTGCAAACTCTCTAAAGCTCTAGCAAGTGAGTTGAACAAAACTAAGAAATTAAAAGATGAAAACTCACTTCTAAAGAACTCATGTGAAGAACATAAGCACTTATTTGATGTTCTTAAATCTTCACATGAGGAACTTAAGCTTGATCATGAGGAGCTTCGTGTGTCTCATGAAAGCTTGGTTCACAAACATGGATCTCTCATTAATGAATTGCTAAATCTTAAAAATGAAGAGAGCTCATCACTTGGGTCAAATGATCAATCACATGTTGTTTCTAACCCTTGTGATGTAGGGAAGAAGAGTGTATCCACCTCTTGTGATGATTTACTTGATATGCCATGTTCTTCAAATATAGATGATTATTCTACTTCTATGTCTTGTGAGACTAACCTTTTTAAGGAGAACAATGAGCTCAAAAGTGAATTGAAGAACATGAGCAACAAGCTAGAGAGGTGTTACACTTCCAAGGTCACCTTTGATCTCATGATGAACAATCAAAGAAGACATGGTGACAAGAGTGGAATTAGTTTCCACAAGGGCAAGGTCAAGAAAGAGAAGAAGCAAGAACCAAAGAAGCTATCTCATTTCATGTGCTTCAAGTGCCATGGGATGGGACATCATGCAAATGCTTGCCCAACCAAGATTGCTCAAGATAAGCCACAAGTCAAGCCCCAAGTGCAATACAAGATCAACCATCAAGATGGTGATTTGGGGATGACAAAGAAGAAGAAAACAAGAAGAGGTGGCAAAGCTAGAGCAAGGCATCCAACTCCTATTCATGATGCCAACAAGATGATGATGAGCAAAGATCAAGAGAAGAATCATTTGGCTCACATCTAGTGCTTCAAGTGTGAAGATATGGGACACTTTGCCTCGAAGTGTCCTACCAAGCTTGAGATGAAGATTCAAGCAACAGAGAAGAGGCAAGACAATGAGAAGCACAACATGAGCAAGGAAGAAAAGGCTCAAGCAAAGAGAGTGTGCTACTCATGTCGGGAAAAGGGACACATGGCTCATTCATGTCCCCTAGGTATGACTTCTAAGCCTATTTCAATTATTGATGATCATATGCTTAGAAAGGATGGAAATGGTACCTCTATGGTTGCTATTGCAAAACATCCCGCTATTCATACTAAGGCATTGCCTAAGTATGTTGCTACTAACTTGAGAGGACCCAAACTAGTTTGGGTACCATCAACAAGTGGATGAATTTGTGTAGGTACCATTGGCATTGGAGACTTGATTCAATTGATTTCATATAGTTCATCATATGATTGAATCAAGTAATGAAGCTTAGTGCTATTCTCATCCTAATGCCATGTCAAAAGATGAAGTCCAAATGCTACAACATATAAGTGCATAATCAAGTTGTGGTGGTTGATTGAATTATTTGATGGCTTGCAAATATTCATGTTGAAGCTTGCTAATGGATTGATCATGATCTACTAAGGTATATTTCTTGATTGATCAATTTCATTTGGGTGTGTATAAGATGCTTTAATTGGATATACACATAGTGCATATGAGTTGATTGAATTGGATATAAATGTGCACTAGTTGCTTGCTATAAGATGATTGAATGGAATAATTGCTTAGTGATCAAGTTTGAGTTGATTTGAATGGGTATGATCAAGAGACTTCTTTTAGTAAGTGGATTGAATGGATATAAGTCTTGAGATAGTATTCAAACAAATTAAATTCAAGTTTGGTTCAATTTGAAGAAGCATAGCTCATTTTGCTCAACTCTTGTCAATATTCAAAAACTGAGCTAGCTGTGATCATAGCCATGTTTAAGAGATCAAATCTATCTGGATTGGCTTGAAATTTGGTGTGCATGCTATACACTTATGGTATTAGTTGCTGTGCAAAGTTCATGGATAATGGATAAGGGATACTTCGGTTTTGGAGTGGATCTTGTCTACACATGTCCAGCAGTTTTCAGCATGTACCTATGTGGGAAGATGTGAAATCTGGTAGCAATCTAGAAGTCCAATTAAGCTAAAATTTTTATGGCTGCTAGATGACTTAGTGAAGCACATCTCAACCAAATTTCATGATCATTGGATATGTATTTTGGGAGATATGATATATTATTTAGAGAGTACAAAATCTACCAGAAAAGTGACAAACATTAGATTGACTTAGAGTCACTAAGATTGAAAGGTCCTCAAGTTGGAATCATTCTTATAAGTGATTGAGGTACCTATGTTGGCAATGAGTACGAGGCCATTTGATTGTGGAGTATATTTGGCACATGTTTAGTACTCAAGATGAAGATCAATCAAACAAAGCAATTTCAAGTGAGTGTCAAGGATGGTTCTTGGAGAGAGGTCACTTCTCCCTTTTGTAGGGGCTTGCCGCCTTTTGTAGGTAAACCAAGGACGTTACTTGGAAGGCTAACATGGAAGTGGTGATCTAGGGATCATTTGGAGATGCTTAGTTGAAAGCTATCAATAGGATTGATCAAAAGAAAGCAAGCAACACCCAAGAGAGATTCATGATCTTAACTTTCAAGTGGTATCACCTTCTACAAGTGGTACATTATTTGGTATTCTCTCATGCAAGCAAAGATCAAGAAAGTAGCAAGTCAACCACAACAAGAAAGTGTAGTTGATCTTTAGTGGCAGTCAAATCATATGGGTGAAGATTAACATTCCAAGTGGTATTCATTGGTCTTCACCATGCTCTTAATGGGACTTCACATTGCTAATTGGAGATGAAATATATATGACTATCCTCTACTCCAACATAGCAAAGGTGAAATTGTTTGACATATGCATACACCCATTGCTTAGGACATGTTTAGTGCATATAGTCATACATAGTGATCATTCATTGAAAATCAAATGAATTTTATGCTTATAGCCTACCACTATAGCTTGATTGAGTTGTTTGATCTAGTGGTGGTATATAAGTTTGTTCATGAGCTAGTAAACCCAAGTACTTGATCTATTCATGGATTGTATAAGTGACAAGTACAACCTCTATAAGATAACCCCTCAATGCGTGTGAACAAGCTTAGAGAGGGTTTAAAGAGGACTTGGAATCTCATGCTATTCATATTAGTTCAAGTCCAACATAGAAGCTCATGAAGATGAATATAGTTCAAGCACAAGACAACAATGCAAATGGATATCAAGATGTAACCTACAAGTGGTATCTAGACTTATGCTAGTATTTCAAAGAGTATCAACTTTCATATCGGTACTTGCAAAAGATGTCTAGTTCTAGCATACTTGTGATGATCCACATTGAGTTAATTCAAATAATTCTACAAGTGGTAATCTCACAAGTGATATCCTACAAGCTAACAAGTGATCCTCAACTTTAAATGATCAAATCAAAGTTCTCTTGCTTGCAAAGCTTATTTGGATGACATTTACTTTGACCAAAGGGGAGTTGCCCTACTCAATGGTATAATGGTCAATGATCTTACATGAAAAGTCATCCAATACATATGTGTTAGTGTCCATCAAAAAGTATCAACTATCTACCCTAGTGCAACCTTTGCATCAATAAAGAAGTGTTACCTTTTATGGAATTGATGACAAAAGGGGAGAGATTAGTGCAAAGATATGAGTATATGGTGAAAATGCACTAAGAGGGAAAGAGACATGGACATGGACAAGGGAACAAGATCAAAGGATCAAAGTCTTGGACTAAGAGATGAGATGCACACAAGGGGAGCAAGCTCATCAATTGATTGATTGCATTTGATATGTGCATATTCATGTGCTTGCTTGCATATTGCATAAGTATTATCTTTATATGCATGCTTGTGTGGTGTATGCTAGTTATAGGACTTGAATGATGACTTGATAAACTAGCATGCATAGTTTGGTAAGCTAGATAGTTGTTCTAATAAGTGGTATCTAGAACCCTTGCTTACAATGTTGATCTCACGGGGTTTCTAGTGTTTTTGTGCTATCTAGCTAACCATGGTGGTGCTAAGGATGAACTTCAAGTGGAACTACAATGAGTATCTTCAAATGTTTATCCTAGAACCCTTAGCATCACTTAGTAGTGCTAGCACTCCCAAAATTCCTATTTATGCATGTGTGCAAGGCTTAAACCAAATCTTGTTGAGCACACATGTAGGGGGAGCTATCACTACCAAGTCGGATTTTGTGTGGTACTTATCCAAATCTTGGCATAGAGCTTAAATGATGGATAAATGGCATAATGTCCAAAAATGATTTTAACTTCCAAATCTTTGTAGAGTTGTCATCAATTACCAAAAAGGGGGAGATTGAGAGTTCCTATGTGATTTTGGTAATTGAGTGATAACTTAGGTGAACTAATATGTGTCTAAGTGATATATACACAGGAGATTAGTTCACATGTGATTGTGTGATGAAGGAGATTATTGCACATGAAACATGACATGGAGTCATGTGATCAAGGTGGAGAAGATCAAGATGAGGCTTGGCTTGATGGACCGGTTGCAAGTGTGAAGGGCAAGCGGGTGATGCTTGGCGCCGATGGACCAAGGAAACATTGAAGAGCAAGTGAGGTCAAGATCGATGAACCAACACGGTCATGCGATGATATGGAGTGGATCATATCATTTGACAAGAGGTTGGTGCATGTATTGCATTAACATTGGAGAAGGAGATGGAATGGAATGCGCAAGGCAAAGGTATAACCATAGGGAATTTCATTTCACCGGTTATAGGTGTGTAGAGAAGTATATGACCGGGTTTAGGATAGATAGTCGTACTATCAAGAGGAGCTAACTTGTTTGCATTTCGGTTATCTAGTGCCACCATGAGCGATCTAACTTTGCGATAAATTAGGATCGAGTGGCGTGGTGAGAAGCAAGTGGAAAATTCTTTGAAAATTATTGTGAAAATGCTAACACACATGCACAAGGTGGTGAACACATTTGTGTTACCACTTGAGAAGCAAAGGAAGAAGTGCGGAGGAGTCTCGGCTGAAAACCGAGCTCCGGACGCAAGTGCCTAGGGGGTCCGAACCATTGCGTTTGGGTCTGGAACCAAACCCTAGGTCTCGGCTGAGTCTGAGAGTCCAGACGCAGGGGCTTGGGCGGTCTGGACCATTGGCTATGCGTCCGGACACCACCCCCTCTGACTGCGCTGTGCTGACAGAGGTGATCCGGACGCTGTTCGTCGTCCGGACGGTGAACTCCGGACGCTACGTCCGGAGGTTGGAGCTTTCTGTATTCGCTCGGAGGAGTGGACCGGACGCTGTTCGTCGTCCAGACACAGGCTCTGGTCTTGCGTCCGAAGGTGCTGCTCGCTCTCGGGCGCTCTCGGGTGTTCGGGAAATATTTCCGGACGCTTGGTGCAGTGCGTCCGGACCTGATGAACAGTAGCATCCGGAGGACGCGTGGCAGCGATCGGTGAGCGCGCCAACGGCTCTTTCAAAAGGGAAGAAGGGACCGGACGCAGGTTGCATGGTCCGGACCCGCACTGTTCAGTGCGTCCGGACCCTCTGCAGGAAGCCCAGTGAAGGGGCAAAATGGCTAGTTTCGATGGTGTGGCTATTTATAGACCTTGGCCGGCCCTTGGGGCTGGTTGAGCACCTTGGGGTTGTGTTACCCTTGGCTGTGCTTGGTTGGGAGCCCTCTAACTCACACACACTTGATAGAGATCATCCGATTGTGTGAGAGAGTGATTACCAGTGCGTTGCTTTGAGAGATAGCTTCGTGTGGCACTAGGTGATCGACTTGCAAGTTCGTGGTGCTTGTTACTCTTGGAGGTTGCCACCTCCTAGATGGCTTGGTGGTTTGAGGCTCCGTCGAAGCACGCAAGAAGATTGTGCGTGGCTCCGGAGAAGAGCTTTGTGAGGGGTGTTGTGCTCGCCCCGCGGGAGATCGCGAAGAGCAACTTTAGTTGAAGTTTTAGAAAAGACTATTCACCCCCCTCTAGTCCACCATCTCGACCTTACAACGTTGATGAGGAAAAACTCCAGATTCGAAGCACTGCAGATAAGCGTCTCCAGGGAAGACGACGCCGCAATCTTACAAGACATCCATGCCGGCACATGCGGAAACCACGTGGCCGCAAAAATGCTTGTAAGGAAAGCTTTCCATGCAGGATTCTACTGGCCCACAACAGTCGCCGATGCAGAGCAAATGGTGCGCACCTGTAAGGGGTGCCAATTCTTCGCAAAACAGACTCACCGCCCCGCCCAAGAACTCCAAGCAATACCAACCTCCTAGCCCTTCGCCTGCTGGGGGCTCGACATGCTCGACCCATTTCGACCAGCGCCCGCAAATTTTAAGTGGATATATGTGGCTGTCGACAAGTTCTCCAAACGGATAGAGGTAAAACCAATCACCAAAGCCTCAGTAGGAAGCGCGGTCGCCTTCATCGACGAAATCATACACCGGTTCGGTATACCAAACTCAATCATCACCGACCTGGGATAAAACTTCACAGGGAACGTCTTCTGGGACTTTTGTGAAGATAAGGGAATATTGATCAAATACATCTCCGTCGCCCACCCCCGAGCGAACGGCCAGGACGAACACGCTAATGGAATGATACTTGACGCACTCAAGAAACGAGTATACCCGGAGGAGGAGAAGAACCTAGGTCGCTGGCTACGCGAGTTACCAGCGGCACTATGGGGACTACGTACACAGCCCAGTCGCAACACCGGCGTCTCTCCGTATTTCATGATCTTCGGCTCCGAAGCAGTAATCCCAACCGACATCGCCTTCGGTTCCCCACGTGTAGAACACTATGATGAAGAAACATCCAACCAGGCTCGGATCGACGACTTTGATCGCCTTGAAGAACAAAGGTTAACCTCATGCATACGAACCGCCAAGTACCGAAAGGCATCTGTCGATACTACAACCGCAACATCCACTCCAGATCGTTCACCATGAGAGAACTCGTTCTAAAGAGGAAGCTCAAGCCCGAAGGCATGCACAAGCTCTCATCACACTGGGAAGGCCCCTATATCGTCAAAGAAGTCACCCGACCAGGACCATACCGCCTTACCGACCAAGACGGCGTCGACGTTCCCATCTCATGGAGCATAGAACACCTAATGCGCTTCTACGCCTAAGAACACTTGTATTGTGTCTCTCATCCGTATCAATAAAGATCGATATTTCCCCCGAAAGTTCATTATTTTCCAGGAGACCTCTACAAAACGCACACGGCATTCGACGACCTCTCCAAACACTCCCACAGTGTTCGACGACCTCGCCCAAACGCAATACGGCGTTTTCTCCAAACAGCCTAGCCGTAACTAGAAGCACCCGAACCTGGTCTGCCGACTAGCCACAACGGATAGAAGTAGCTACCCTAAACGCTGTGATTACGTCAACAGACCTCCCGAGCTGTATTTCCCCAGAAGCCGGGCGATACCACTCGGGTCGGGCGCCATGAGGTTACCCGCCCAGAATTTGTACACGGTCACGATACGACCGGCGACTCTACAAGCAACATGGCTTTTTGCCCAGCGTCTGCAGGAACGGTCTCCATAAGCCCTGGTCACGCCACGATCGAGCCTCTCGGAAAAAGGCCTTGTCTCTGGCATCTCCCTAAGCGTGCATGAGCTGTTCGCCCTCTGCGCCGCGGGTTGCCAGCTGCGCACCTCCTTGGGAGTCCTTACATATCCTATGCGTGTAGTGGCGCTAGCCCTACGATATGGACCATTTGAGACACAAGGACGAACGATTCATCGCTACGGCTCACGACTCAGTTAGCACGAAAAGGACATACAAGTGAAATAAAAGCTCACCGCCTCGATAAACAAAAGCTTTGACACATTTCACTTAGACGTCCGTACAACACTAGTATCGTGAAAAAGCGGCTACTTAGTAGCAAAAAATCCATGTCGGACACAAGATCTCCAGCAGCCGGACCAGCCTCCGCCGTCAAACGAGAAATATCCGCCTCGGAGGTACCTTCAGCATAACCACTCCGCACCCTCTTAAGATCAACATGCGGATAATGCGAACGAAGCATGGAAAACCCGTGAGCAAGTGTCTCTCCCCCCATCAACAACACAAATGACTTAAAACGACCAAGAAAACCTTGCGCCATTGACAGAACGCCGACTACAGCATCATCCGACGGAGGAACAGGTAACAAGTTGATATTACCAATGCAGACCATTACTGGTTCAACCTCCTTCACCAGGCTCCAAAAATGTTCACGCCAAGCCGCACCCAGGGTCTCTAGATCTGCAGAAAGCAAATCAACATAAAGTCCAATAGTACAAACAGCAAAGAAAGGCACAACAACAAACCCCTCTACATCTCCGACATCTGGTTCCGAAGCACAAAGATATTATGTTTCTTCTCAGCAAGAGCTCTCTCCAATTTGCGCACACGCACGCGTGAAGCCTCCAAAGATGCCTCCAGAGACAGAACCCGACGCCCTCGCTCCCGATTCATTTTAAACAAAGTCTGCAAAATGGGGACTTACCGATCAGGCAAAAGATCACCAGACGCCCAACCAACAAAAAGGAAAGAGGCCGGACACCAACATTCACGCGATCCAGCACATCATCGGCGCCATCAAAGTCTCCATCTCTAGCATCAATGCCCTCCCCCAAAGGGGACGGCTCGCCAGAGTCATCTTCAACAAAGACCCCCCTTCTCCGCCTCTTCCTCAAGCCAGCACCAAACGACAGTGGAATATCATCTTCACCAGAACCAACCCCAACGACATCAGGACCCCCCGAAGAATCCAAGGTACCCTCAGCATCAGCAGTAGACCAGGGTTCCGATCTCAATGGCTCCGGCTCTATAACAGTCACCGCCCCTACAACTAGATCATCACCGATGGCCCCTGGCCCAACGTCACTCGATGATTCAGCTACGCCAGGATCATCACCACCAGCTGCAGGCGCTGGAGGAACACAAAATTCCGGAAGCACGCCAAGAGCTGGCGATAGAGCAAAGTACGTAGCACGATCCACGCCACAAATCTTCACATAACAAACAGGCGTAAGAGCGGCAGGCACCACCAAATCATAATGAAAGACAAAGGGCGAGGAACAGTCATAACCTGAGGGGGCAGACGAAGAAGACAAAAGTCCTTTCTCGGACGAGCTGGCGCCAAGCGCTTCGCAACATCAAAGATATAACGCACTCGTTTATCAACAACCGCTGCGCTGATCTCCTCAGGCGCCTCCCGAGTACTATCACCCACACCAGCATATTCAAATGCCGGATGTTCCCTATCTTTGCAAGGATGACAGCGCCTGGCGATGAAGCTGCACGCTACATGCACCCCATCAAGAGTATGACGATCCATCAACTCCAAAAGCAACTTTACCTTACCCAAACTGACCGGTAACACCAGCTCCGACCATGTCGCCAAAACCTTGGGCACCTTTGCAGGATCGCACGGTGCGTATGATTTCTCCTGATGGATATAGAACCACCTTGACTAATGCCCAACAAACCTGGAATGCAGCGGCATCGAAATGTATTCACTGTACATACCATCCCTGAGTTGAAGATATACACAGCCGATAATATCGGACGACCCGGTCCCATTCATTTTCAGGCGAAAAAGTATCAGAACAAGTCAAAATGAGGATAGATCCCAATATACGCCTCACACATATGAATAAAGACCGCAATATGGACAATCGAGTTGGGATTCAGGTTGCAGATCGAGATATCATAATACCGCAGCAAACCACGAAGGAACGGGTGAACAGGAACTCCAAAGCCACATCGAAAGAAAGGCTCAAACACAACCAACTCACCCATGTGCAGTGTCGGAAACAATTCACCAAACGCAGATCGCCACCCGCCGACCTCCTTATCCGGAAGGAGACCATCGAACACCAGAGCATCGATACCATCCTCCTTCAGTGAGCTCTGCGTCCAATGCTCCGCCCAGGGCGACATATCCACCTCCTCAACCCTAACATTTTGGGGCGGCGATACATATGCTCCCTTAACAACAGACGACGACTTAGTATCACCCCGATAGTTAACCCTCTTCGGCGCCATGACCACCAATCAGAGTTACCAAGCACTGCGCCGAAGCGTCAGACAAAAACGCAAGAAAACGACGGCGGAAGACGAAATGACCTCACCACAGTAAAAACTGAAACCCGCCGCCGCCAACCTCACCCATTATACCAAGCGACATGCCCCTTGGAATCCCAGGGTTTCTGGGAAAACGCAACGGCAAGATGCGGAGCCGCCGCGACTTGGGCCGTTAACCGCATGGTTAATTCGGCCCAATACACCGGTTCACGTTATTTCATTTTTTCTTCCCCAATAATTTCCATGATTTCCGTTCAATAATTTTTCACCACTAACACCACAATCCCAAGGACTGGCCGCACGATCTTGTTATGATTTCTCTCTAGCAGGTACAGTAATACAGTTATAATACACCAGTCAAACAAATCTCACAGGACATCCGCTACAACGCCACTCAGGGACTTCGCCGACATGAAGCGACGACTCAACCACCTGCTCGCAGACTCGAACAGGCTCGGGGACTCCGTCCAGGGATACACCAAGCAAGGCTCGGGGACTGCACCCGCAACGAAGCAGCGACGACACCAAAAAGCAAAACACCCGGGGACTGCAACCCGGGGACTGCGAATAAAGCAACATGACCCTGATACAAGAACCTTACAAGTCTCTTACATCAGGCTCCGGGACTATGGGTATTCGCAATCGTTTCTACTAAACTCATATTCCAGCATTTTTTCTATAATCCTGATACAAGAACCTTACAGTTCCTTACATCAGGCTTGGGGACTACGGGTATTCACAATCGTTTTTTTGCAAAACTCACGCCTTACTCATTACCTATATTCACTAATGCATCTTTCATCTTTATAAAGCTTGGCACCAGGCACATATTTAACCTATTACCAAGCTCGGGGACTAAGTGGGTACACTTCACCTTGCGGTGAATGTACTTGTTTTCTTTCTCGACAAACCTCTGTTGTTTCATGTTGTCTTTTTGCAGAGCTTAAGTGGGTACACTTCACCAGGGAACAGGCTGTTCAAAAGTTTTTTCTTCTTCAGCACGGCATATCCTCCTGACGAGTAGCCACAACATCCACCAAAGGCAATCTGCTCGCACATCGGGCCACGACGTTCCCGTCCAGCCCGACCTGGTCGGGAGGCTTCTCCGACCACCGCCCGGACCAGATAACCAGGTCGGAACCCTACAACGATGGCCTCACGCAATGGCGACTAGATATACATGTCCAAGACGATGCTGCTAACTCGCCGGAAGAATATAACGTGCTCGGGGACTTGTTGGGGATATTACCTCGGCATATCCCCAGGGACCTTATGGGGCTGCCGAGCAGAGGATGACCCAACCCACGAGGCCTTGCGGCACACGACCAGCCCGTCGTGCTCACTAAGGACTCCAAAGAAGCCTTGCTCGCCAAGAATAATCCTAGAAGATAGGCTCGGATCCCTTACCTAAAGGGATCGATTGTGATATGTTAGGATATGGAAACTGTAACCCTGCTCCTCGACTATATAAGGCGAGCAGGGGCCCCTCCAAAACGATCCCTCTACAATCCCCTAGCAAGTCGAAGATACCAATCACAGCTCTCAAAGCTCAAACTTCCAATTTAAACACTAAGGGAGCTCAAAAGAATACCAATTGAAACCACTTACATCCCCTAATGCTCAAGAAGCGATCGAAACCTGTCGGAGTCAACAAAACAAGCTAGACCCTCCAGAAGAGGCAACGACTCAACACATCTAGCAAAAGCTCCCCCTGAGCAAGATACCAATTGGAAAACTAAGAGAAGCACTCTCCATATACCAAGAAGGGGTGAAAAGAGCCATGTCAAACAGATACCAATTAAGCTCAAAAAGCACATTTGCTCCCCCTTGGAAGTAGATGGCTGAAAATGGAATGAAATGCACATCTCTCCCCCTTGTTGACATATGAAGCTCATCAAACAACAACAACTCAAGATCTGGCTACAAATGCCATGAAGTGCAAAATGAGTGCAAAAGCTTCATACTTAGAGCTAAGACAATGAATAGATGCTCTAAGTGATGTGATCATGTGAGAATAGGAGAAGCTCTACGTGCCCAACAAAGACTCAAGTTGAGCTTAAGATTACTTTAGAAGCTATTTTAGAGAGCATTACATGTGTGAGCAGAGAGAGGGTATCACCTCCTAGAGACAACTAAACATGGCCAACAAGATAGGATATATCTCAAAGCAATATCATGTATAGCAAGTAAAGCTATCCGTTAGCAAGGTTCATACCACAAGCCAATGACCCAACTGAATGAATTTTCCAAATTTCAGAGTTTTGCAACCAATATTCAGTTTTAGGCACATTTAAGTTAAATGCGAGTGGTTGTCTGCAAAGTGATGCCACTGCTTACCAACCGGGCGAAGTCAAAGGACTTGACACACCGGTTTTGGTCATACACGACACCGCTCAAGTATCGACCCATGTGGGAAGCAGTCTCGAACACACGGTGAATTGCTCACAATGCAGACCCAACTCGATCTTTCAATTCATAAAACAGAGAGCAATTTCATTTTAGATATTAATCATGGTGCTCAAAGGTAGTGAATGAAACAAAGAAGAGCCATAGTTACAAGCTATATACAAGGCAGCCAAGAAGGATCTTTAAAAGCCTACACATGCTAGTGCCATTTCAGAGGTGACATGGGGAATTTAAATTCAGTTTTAAGGCTTTTCTAACTTAGCTCTATTGCATATCATAAAGATCAAAAAGAGTCTAAGTTAGACAACACCATAGACACATAAAACACCTCAAAATAGAGCATAGATTCATTATATCGACTATAGATATGAAGCTTAAAATGAACTATGTCACAAATGCAAGTGAGATGCAAAATACAATGACACTACTAACACTAACAAGACACCAAAAGAGAAGAAGGACAAAGAAAAGACTAAAAGAAACAAAAGGAACTTATGATACACAAAACTTTCCTCCTTTAAAAAGGAAAGCAAACACCCAACTCACCTCGAAGGCGAGAAAACGCAGCTTGATCCAAAGGCTTCGTGAGAATATCCGCAAGCTGGCATTGGGTCTCGACATGCCGGAGGTCAATGTCGCCCTTCTCGTAGTGATCATGCAAAAAGTGAAAGCGGACCTCAATGTGCTTGGTCTTCGAATGAAGCACGGGATTTTTAGCCACACTAATTGCACTCGTGCTATCACAAAGCAGATGCACCTTAGTAAGCTCAAGACCAAAATCTCTCAAAGTGGCAATCATCCAAAGCAACTGAGAGCAACAACTAGCCGCGGCAACGTACTCAGCTTCGCACGTCGACTGTGTCACGCTAGATTGCTTGCGAGAAGACCAAGAAACCAAAGAAGACCCGAGAAACTGGCAAGTCCCAGAAGTGGATTTCCGATCAAGACGGCATCCAGCAAAGTCAGCGTCAGAGTAACCACAAAGCACAAGAGAGGAAGAGGTAGAAAACCAAAGACCAAATTCGGGAGTGAAGCGCAAGAACCTCATGATGCGTTTCACCGCCTTCTTGTGTGAAGTCCGTGGGGACGCCTAAAAGCGAGCACACAAGCAAACGGCGAACTGAATGTCCGGCCGGGTCGCTGTCAGGTACAGAAGCGACCCGATCCTGCTTCGGTACTCCATCTGGTCCACCGCCTCTCCTTCCTCGTCTGCATCCAAGGCAGTCGTAGTCAACATGGGCGTCGAAAGAGGCTTTGCCTCACCCATGTCAAACTTCTTCAAGATATCCTTCATGTACTTGCCTTGGTGCACAAACGTCCCTTCCCGGGTTTGCTTGATTTGCAACCCGAGAAAGAAAGTCAACTCTCCCATCATGCTCATCTGAGCAGAGCCACCAGACCACTCGTCAAAGGTCCGGTGCTAAAAAACCGGGAGGTTCGGAGGGTGGTCCGACGCCTCTTGCTGCTTGACACGAGAGAGGTTAAGACCACCGGACCACTTGCTATGGTACGGAGCTTAAGGCAAAGTGGTCCGACGCTCACAGGAGAAAAATTGTTCCTCGCAAAAATCGTTTTCACTCCGGCAAATCTTCTCAAAACTCAACCAAATGATCACCAACTGCAACCAAACTTTGTAGGCATGATCCTAGTGCAGTTGGGGAGCTATCCCGAAGAAATCTTCGCTCAATTTGGAGAGGATAAACGAGAACACTCGGATTTGGGGGAGAAAGAGGAAAACGAAGAACGCCACAAAGAAATCACCCAATCTACGCACTCATGAGGTTTGAGGAGAAATCCTTTGGTGTAAAGAAGCTCCTCACAATTACGAACAACTTGGTTCAAGTCAATTTTGCAAAGCTACTCTCAACAAAGAGAAATCATCTCGGGAAAAAGAGAGAGCAAAAGCAAACGGGAAGAACACAAGAAAACCGGGGACACAATCACGAAATCGAAGCCACCATGGCTTACGGAGGTTACGGACTCTGATTCCTCGCAACAATCACAAGTTCTTACACCGGTGACACGGTGGATCTCAAGCAAAAAGAAACTAGGGAAGGGAAAACCTAGGAATAGGTGGGAGAGAGAGAGTAATGCAAAAGATGAGATGAGGATATCCCTTCATCTCCTATTTAACAGGGCTTTGGCTATTTCCCAAAGACCCCCCTAGATACATGAGTGAATTACCTAGCCTAAGCATTGCAGTCCAAGCTCTGGAAAATATTTTCCTCGATTTGAATGGACGGCCCCGCTTCCTGCCAGGAGTTGCCGTTGCCTCGACGAAACCTCCAGGATTCCACCACGTGCCATCCCTGCTTCCTCGGAAGCTCCGCCTAGGTTTTGAGGCCCAAACCTAGGAAACCCGCCACCGGTAGCTTTGGGCTCAACCACCGAACCCCGAGTTTTGTGGCCCAAACTCGGAAACCGACGAGGATGGTTTTGAGGCCCAAACCACCAAACCACTCGACACGAGCCACCTTGTCTTCGCCCGGTCGGACTCCGAGTCCCCGGAGCCTCTGCTCGACTCGCGCGTCCACCGTCTTGACTCGGCCGACCCGGTCTACCTCCATGTCGTCTCGTACTCGCCGGTGCCAAGTACTAGCCACCATAGCTAGTCCGCCGGCGCCCATGGTCCCTCAGTCCGAGCCCCGCTTCCGCCCTTCACCGCTCTCAGTCCATCGGCACGGCAAGCCTCTACTCGACCTTCTCCACGCCATTGACCACTGTCACTAGACATAGCACCTGCACACCACAAGCCGATAGACAAGCTCACATTTCTGCTTTCATAGAGGTTAGGGTAAGCCACTCAAACTGAAACACTCACGTGTTGGTCAATCACTCATTATCAAAGTTGAACATACATGGGTACTTATCCACCATGTGTTCGCAAAGTTTATGTTAAACAACCTCCCGGTTTTGAAAATCCCAAGTTTCCAAACCATGTTTTTAAACTTCATAAATCTTTGTATGGTTTGAGACAAGCACCTAGAGCATGTTATGATAGGCTAAAAACCTTTTTGCTTGCTAAGGGCTTTAAAATGGGATCAGTAGATAAGACGTTGTTTGTCCTCAAGCAAGGCAAAGACACTCTCCTTTTCCAAATATACGTGGATGATATCATCTTTGGTGGTTCTTCTCATGCTCTTATTGCCAAGTTTGCAGATATTATGAGCAGGGAATTTGAGATGAGTATGATGGGAGAGTTGACCTTCTTTCTCGGGTTGAAAATCAAGCAAACCCGGGAAGGCACGTTTGTGCACCAAGGCAAGTACACGAAGGATATCTTGAAGAAGTTTGACATGGGTGAGGCAAATCCCCTCTCGACACCCATGTCGACTATGACTGCCTTGGATGCGGACGAGGAAGGAGAGGCGGTGGATCAGACGGAGTACCGAAGCATGATCGGGTCGCTTCTGTACTTGACAGCGACTCGGCCAGACATTCAGTTCGACTTGACAGCGACCTCGTTGAGCACTCATTAAACATGGACAAGGGCGCTAAGCCGACTCGACAGAAGCTTAGAAGGTTTGCACCAGATTGCAAGGAAGCTATTAAAGCTGAGATAACCCGACTCCTAGCCGCCGGGTTCATCAAACAAGTAAATCACCCTGAATGACTCTCCAATCCGGTGCTTGTAAGAAAAAATAATAATGAATGGAGAATGTGTATCGACTACACGAGTCTCAACAAACACTGCCCCCCCGATCCGTTCCCCCTCCCACGAATCGACGAAGTTGTTGAGTCTACCGCAGGGTGCGAACTACTCTCCTTCCTCGACTGCTACTCTGGCTATCACCAGATAACGTTGAAGGCGGAAGATCAGATAAAACCATCGTTCATAACTCCTTTCGGTGCCTATTGCTACACGACAATGTCTTTCGGACTAAAAAACGTCGGGGCCACGTACCAGCGTGCCATACAAGAATGCTTGAAGAAACTTATCCTAGGGAAGGCAAAAGCCTACGTGGATGATGTAGTCATAAAAACTCACCACAAGAAGACACTGGTCGCTGATATAGAAGAAACCTTCAAGGCCCTCAACGAGTTTAGATGTAAATTAAACCCCAAGAAGTGTATCTTCGGGGTACCCTCGGGAAACCTCCTAGGCAATGTCGTCAGTAAATCCAGCATCCGAGCTAATCCAGAAAAAGCCGCCGCGGTTCTCCAAATGAGGCCTCCTTCTAACGTCAAAGACGTACAGAAACTTGCAGGATGCATGGCCGCCTTGAATCGCTTCATCTCCCGCCTCGGCGAAAAGGTCTTCCATTTTTTGGACTACTAAAAGGTGGCCAGAAGTTCACATGGACCGACGAAGCAGACCGAGCATTCACCGACCTAAAAAAATACCTCACCGAACCTCCCGTCCTAGTCGCACCAAAGGAAGAAGATCCAATGCTACTTTACATTGCCGCAACAAACCGGGTCGTCAACACCGTCATGGTAGTCGAACGTGAAGAAAGCGGGCGCGTGTACCCGGTCCAACGACTATGCTACTTCGCAAGCGAAGTTCTCAACGAGTCAAAAACGATGTACCCCCAAGTGCAAAAGCTACTATACGCGGTCCTGGTCACCGCACGCAAGCACCAACACTATTTTCAACAACCAACGAAGGTAACAGTCATCACAGAGTTCCCGCTAGGTGAAATCTTACGAATAAGGACGCCACCGGGCGTATAGTCAAGTGGGCAGTCGAGCTCGGAACCTTTAACATCGCTTTCTAAGGGCGGCATACGATAAAATCAGAAGCACTCGTGGACTTCATCGCCGAGTGGACCGACATCCAGGTCCCAGTAACCATGGAAGCCCCGGAGAATTGGACCGTATTCTTCGACGGCTCCCTTTCCATCCACGGAGCAGGTGCCGGTCTCCTATTCATATCCCCATCCGGAGAAAAGATCCGCTACGTCCTGCGACTACTATTTCCAACGTCAAGTAACGCTGCCGAATACGAGGCAGCTCTACATGGACTCCGCATCGCCAGTGAGCTCGGCATAAAGCGCATCATTGTTAACGACGACTCAGCTCTGGTAATCAACCAGCTCAACAAAGAATGGAACCGCTTGAACGAAAACATGGACGCCTACTGTGCCGCCATCCAAAAGTTAGAAGGAAGTTTCTTCGGGATTGAATACCACCACGTCCCGCGCGAGCAAAACCAAGCGGCAGACGAAATGTCCAGGCTAGGATCATTGCGATCCCCTGTCCCCGCAGGAGTCTTCATCCAAGATCTGCCCAAGCCTTCGATCACCGATAAACAGGTAGCCTTGCCGGACAGAGCGCCACCAACTCAAGCCAACACAATAATCGCCGCGATGGCCGGACAACCAACCGACTGGCGGGATGATTTCATTCAATACCTCTCCAACAACTTAACGCCATCAGACGAGACGGAAGCCGAATGGGTAACCCACCGAGCCCACAACTACGTCCTTATTAATGACATGTTTGAGAGTTCCTATGTGATTTTGGTAATTGAGTGACAACTTAGGTGAACTAATATGTGTCTAAGTGATATATACACAGGAGATTAGTTCACATGTGATTGTGTGATGAAGGAGCTTATTGCACATGAAACATGACATGGAGTCATGTGATCAAGGTGGAGAAGATCAAGATGAGGCTTGGCTTGATGGACCCGTTGCAAGTGTGAAGGGCAAGCGGGTGATGCTTGACGCCGATGGACCAAGGCAATGGTGAAGAGCAAGTGAGGTCAAGATCGATGAACCAACACGGTCATGCGATGATATGGAGTGGATCATATCATTTGACAAGAGGTTGGTGCATGTGTTGCATTAACATTGGAGAAGGAGATGGAATGGAATGCGCAAGGCAAAGGTATAACCATAGGGCATTTCATTTCACCGGTCATAGGTGTGTAGAGAAGTATATGACCGGGTTTAGGATAGATAGTCGTACTATCAAGAGGAGCAAACTTGTTTGCATATCGGTTATCTAGTGCCACCATGAGCGATCTAACTTTGCGATAAATTAGAATCAAGTGGCGTGGTGAGAAGCAAGTGGAAAATGCTTTGAAAATTATTGTGAAAATGCTAACACACATGCACAAGGTGGTGAACACATTTGTGTTAACACTTGAGAAGCAAAGGAAGAAGTGCGGAGGAGTCTCGGCTGAAAACCGAGCTCCGGACGCAAGTGCCTAGGGGGTCCGGACCATTGCGTTTGGGTCCGGAACCAAACCCTAGGTCTCGGCTGAGTCTGAGAGTCCAGACGCAGGGGCTTGGGCGGTCTGGACCATTGGCTATGCGTCCAGATGCCACCCCCTCTGACTGCGCTATGCTGACAGAGGTGATCCGGACGCTGTTCGTCGTCCGGACGGTGAACTCCGGACGCTACGTCCGGAGGTTGGAGCTTTCTGTATTCGCTAGGAGGAGTGGACCGGACGCTGTTCGTCATCCAGACACAGGCTCTGGTCTTGCGTCCGGAGGTGCTGCTCGCTCTCGGGCGCTCTCGGGTGTTCGGGAAATATTTCCGGACGCTTGGTGCAGTGCGTCCGGACCTGATGAACAGTAGCGTCCGGAGGACGCGTGGCAGCGATCGGTGAGCGCGCCAACGGCTCTTTCAAACGGGAAGAAGGGACCGGACGCAGGCTGCATGGTCCAGACCCGCACTGTTCAGTGCGTCCGGACCCTGTGCAGGAAGCCCAGTGAAGGGGCAAAACGGCTAGTTTCGATGGTGTGCCTATTTATAGCCCTTGGCCGGCCCTTGGGGCTGGTTGAGCACCTTGGTGTTGTTTTACCCTTAGTCCGCCATCTCGACCTTACAAGTGGTATCAGAGCTTGGTCTGTTATTTGTGGTCTTTACCGACCCGAGAGGATGGCGACTTATGGGCTAGATGTTGATTTTCCACACATTTTTGATGGCACACATTTTGCACAATGGAATGATTGGATGGTGTGTAATTTCAAATTTATTGACCCTCAAATATGGTGGATTGTAGATGTAGGCTTTTCTCATGTGTGGGATGAAAAGAACCTAACCCAAGCACAAGAGAAATGCCTAGATCTAGAGATCCAAGCTACTAACATCATGTATTGATCTTTGACTCAATGCATATTTGGAGAGATCATGGACATGAAGACACCTCATGAGATTTGGTCCTATCTCATTGAAAAATATGGGACGGTCTCAAGTGATGGTGATGAGTTAGTGGCGCATGAGGATATTGAGCATGACCACAACTTGGTGGTTGTGGAAGATTGCTCCACCTCATGTTCAAGTTATGATGAAGATGATCTATCTATCAAGAAATCACTTGACAAGGATGATAAAGGCCCAACATCAAGTGTTGCAATTCATGATGCTACTCCAAGCACACTTGATGATGATGATGATGATGCATTGGGCTATGAGAGTGATGCTTCCACAAGCTCTTCTACCTCATCACAACGTGACTCTAAGGTATCTATTGGCAATGTAATTGTAGATTGTGATGACCCAAATTTTGAGCTTATGTGCAAACTCTCTAAAGCTCTAGCAAGTGAGTTGAACAAAACTAAGAAATTAAAAGATGAAAACTCACTTCTAAAGAACTCATGTGAAGAACATAAGCACTTATTTGATGTTCTTAAATCTTCACATGAGGAACTTAAGCTTGATCATGAGGAGCTTCGTGTGTCTCATGAAAGCTTGGTTCACAAACATGGATCTCTCATTAATGAATTGCTAAATCTTAAAAATGAAGAGAGCTCATCACTTGGGTCAAATGATCAATCACATGTTGTTTCTAACCCTTGTGATGTAGGGAAGAAGAGTGTATCCACCTCTTGTGATGATTTACTTGATATGCCATGTTCTTCAAATATAGATGATTATTCTACTTCTATGTCTTGTGAGACTAACCTTTTTAAGGAGAACAATGAGCTCAAAAGTGAATTGAAGAACATGAGCAACAAGCTAGAGAGGTGTTACACTTCCAAGGTCACCTTTGATCTCATGATGAACAATCAAAGAAGACATGGTGACAAGAGTGGAATTAGTTTCCACAAGGGCAAGGTCAAGAAAGAGAAGAAGCAAGAACCAAAGAAGCTATCTCATTTCATGTGCTTCAAGTGCCATGGGATGGGACATCATGCAAATGCTTGCCCAACCAAGATTGCTCAAGATAAGCCACAAGTCAAGCCCCAAGTGCAATACAAGATCAACCATCAAGATGGTGATTTGGGGATGACAAAGAAGAAGAAAACAAGAAGAGGTGGCAAAGCTAGAGCAAGGCATCCAACTCCTATTCATGATGCCAACAAGATGATGATGAGCAAAGATCAAGAGAAGAATCATTTGGCTCACATCTAGTGCTTCAAGTGTGAAGATATGGGACACTTTGCCTCGAAGTGTCCTACCAAGCTTGAGATGAAGATTCAAGCAACAGAGAAGAGGCAAGACAATGAGAAGCACAACATGAGCAAGGAAGAAAAGGCTCAAGCAAAGAGAGTGTGCTACTCATGTCGGGAAAAGGGACACATGGCTCATTCATGTCCCCTAGGTATGACTTCTAAGCCTATTTCAATTATTGATGATCATATGCTTAGAAAGGATGGAAATGGTACCTCTATGGTTGCTATTGCAAAACATCCCGCTATTCATACTAAGGCATTGCCTAAGTATGTTGCTACTAACTTGAGAGGACCCAAACTAGTTTGGGTACCATCAACAAGTGGATGAATTTGTGTAGGTACCATTGGCATTGGAGACTTGATTCAATTGATTTCATATAGTTCATCATATGATTGAATCAAGTAATGAAGCTTAGTGCTATTCTCATCCTAATGCCATGTCAAAAGATGAAGTCCAAATGCTACAACATATAAGTGCATAATCAAGTTGTGGTGGTTGATTGAATTATTTGATGGCTTGCAAATATTCATGTTGAAGCTTGCTAATGGATTGATCATGATCTACTAAGGTATATTTCTTGATTGATCAATTTCATTTGGGTGTGTATAAGATGCTTTAATTG
The DNA here is from genome assembly GCA_022036555.1 of Microstegium vimineum. NCBI lineage: Eukaryota > Viridiplantae > Streptophyta > Magnoliopsida > Poales > Poaceae > Microstegium > Microstegium vimineum. The sequence continues at coordinate 29,013,963 of CM039128.1, forward strand.
GATATACACATAGTGCATATGAGTTGATTGAATTGGATATAAATGTGCACTAGTTGCTTGCTATAAGATGATTGAATGGAATAATTGCTTAGTGATCAAGTTTGAGTTGATTTGAATGGGTATGATCAAGAGACTTCTTTTAGTAAGTGGATTGAATGGATATAAGTCTTGAGATAGTATTCAAACAAATTAAATTCAAGTTTGGTTCAATTTGAAGAAGCATAGCTCATTTTGCTCAACTCTTGTCAATATTCAAAAACTGAGCTAGCTGTGATCATAGCCATGTTTAAGAGATCAAATCTATCTGGATTGGCTTGAAATTTGGTGTGCATGCTATACACTTATGGTATTAGTTGCTGTGCAAAGTTCATGGATAATGGATAAGGGATACTTCGGTTTTGGAGTGGATCTTGTCTACACATGTCCAGCAGTTTTCAGCATGTACCTATGTGGGAAGATGTGAAATCTGGTAGCAATCTAGAAGTCCAATTAAGCTAAAATTTTTATGGCTGCTAGATGACTTAGTGAAGCACATCTCAACCAAATTTCATGATCATTGGATATGTATTTTGGGAGATATGATATATTATTTAGAGAGTACAAAATCTACCAGAAAAGTGACAAACATTAGATTGACTTAGAGTCACTAAGATTGAAAGGTCCTCAAGTTGGAATCATTCTTATAAGTGATTGAGGTACCTATGTTGGCAATGAGTACGAGGCCATTTGATTGTGGAGTATATTTGGCACATGTTTAGTACTCAAGATGAAGATCAATCAAACAAAGCAATTTCAAGTGAGTGTCAAGGATGGTTCTTGGAGAGAGGTCACTTCTCCCTTTTGTAGGGGCTTGCCGCCTTTTGTAGGTAAACCAAGGACGTTACTTGGAAGGCTAACATGGAAGTGGTGATCTAGGGATCATTTGGAGATGCTTAGTTGAAAGCTATCAATAGGATTGATCAAAAGAAAGCAAGCAACACCCAAGAGAGATTCATGATCTTAACTTTCAAGTGGTATCACCTTCTACAAGTGGTACATTATTTGGTATTCTCTCATGCAAGCAAAGATCAAGAAAGTAGCAAGTCAACCACAACAAGAAAGTGTAGTTGATCTTTAGTGGCAGTCAAATCATATGGGTGAAGATTAACATTCCAAGTGGTATTCATTGGTCTTCACCATGCTCTTAATGGGACTTCACATTGCTAATTGGAGATGAAATATATATGACTATCCTCTACTCCAACATAGCAAAGGTGAAATTGTTTGACATATGCATACACCCATTGCTTAGGACATGTTTAGTGCATATAGTCATACATAGTGATCATTCATTGAAAATCAAATGAATTTTATGCTTATAGCCTACCACTATAGCTTGATTGAGTTGTTTGATCTAGTGGTGGTATATAAGTTTGTTCATGAGCTAGTAAACCCAAGTACTTGATCTATTCATGGATTGTATAAGTGACAAGTACAACCTCTATAAGATAACCCCTCAATGCGTGTGAACAAGCTTAGAGAGGGTTTAAAGAGGACTTGGAATCTCATGCTATTCATATTAGTTCAAGTCCAACATAGAAGCTCATGAAGATGAATATAGTTCAAGCACAAGACAACAATGCAAATGGATATCAAGATGTAACCTACAAGTGGTATCTAGACTTATGCTAGTATTTCAAAGAGTATCAACTTTCATATCGGTACTTGCAAAAGATGTCTAGTTCTAGCATACTTGTGATGATCCACATTGAGTTAATTCAAATAATTCTACAAGTGGTAATCTCACAAGTGATATCCTACAAGCTAACAAGTGATCCTCAACTTTAAATGATCAAATCAAAGTTCTCTTGCTTGCAAAGCTTATTTGGATGACATTTACTTTGACCAAAGGGGAGTTGCCCTACTCAATGGTATAATGGTCAATGATCTTACATGAAAAGTCATCCAATACATATGTGTTAGTGTCCATCAAAAAGTATCAACTATCTACCCTAGTGCAACCTTTGCATCAATAAAGAAGTGTTACCTTTTATGGAATTGATGACAAAAGGGGAGAGATTAGTGCAAAGATATGAGTATATGGTGAAAATGCACTAAGAGGGAAAGAGACATGGACATGGACAAGGGAACAAGATCAAAGGATCAAAGTCTTGGACTAAGAGATGAGATGCACACAAGGGGAGCAAGCTCATCAATTGATTGATTGCATTTGATATGTGCATATTCATGTGCTTGCTTGCATATTGCATAAGTATTATCTTTATATGCATGCTTGTGTGGTGTATGCTAGTTATAGGACTTGAATGATGACTTGATAAACTAGCATGCATAGTTTGGTAAGCTAGATAGTTGTTCTAATAAGTGGTATCTAGAACCCTTGCTTACAATGTTGATCTCACGGGGTTTCTAGTGTTTTTGTGCTATCTAGCTAACCATGGTGGTGCTAAGGATGAACTTCAAGTGGAACTACAATGAGTATCTTCAAATGTTTATCCTAGAACCCTTAGCATCACTTAGTAGTGCTAGCACTCCCAAAATTCCTATTTATGCATGTGTGCAAGGCTTAAACCAAATCTTGTTGAGCACACATGTAGGGGGAGCTATCACTACCAAGTCGGATTTTGTGGTACTTATCCAAATCTTGGCATAGAGCTTAAATGATGGATAAATGGCATAATGTCCAAAAATGATTTTAACTTCCAAATCTTTGTAGAGTTGTCATCAATTACCAAAAAGGGGGAGATTGAGAGTTCCTATGTGATTTTGGTAATTGAGTGATAACTTAGGTGAACTAATATGTGTCTAAGTGATATATACACAGGAGATTAGTTCACATGTGATTGTGTGATGAAGGAGATTATTGCACATGAAACATGACATGGAGTCATGTGATCAAGGTGGAGAAGATCAAGATGAGGCTTGGCTTGATGGACCGGTTGCAAGTGTGAAGGGCAAGCGGGTGATGCTTGGCGCCGATGGACCAAGGAAACATTGAAGAGCAAGTGAGGTCAAGATCGATGAACCAACACGGTCATGCGATGATATGGAGTGGATCATATCATTTGACAAGAGGTTGGTGCATGTATTGCATTAACATTGGAGAAGGAGATGGAATGGAATGCGCAAGGCAAAGGTATAACCATAGGGAATTTCATTTCACCGGTTATAGGTGTGTAGAGAAGTATATGACCGGGTTTAGGATAGATAGTCGTACTATCAAGAGGAGCTAACTTGTTTGCATTTCGGTTATCTAGTGCCACCATGAGCGATCTAACTTTGCGATAAATTAGGATCGAGTGGCGTGGTGAGAAGCAAGTGGAAAATTCTTTGAAAATTATTGTGAAAATGCTAACACACATGCACAAGGTGGTGAACACATTTGTGTTACCACTTGAGAAGCAAAGGAAGAAGTGCGGAGGAGTCTCGGCTGAAAACCGAGCTCCGGACGCAAGTGCCTAGGGGGTCCGAACCATTGCGTTTGGGTCTGGAACCAAACCCTAGGTCTCGGCTGAGTCTGAGAGTCCAGACGCAGGGGCTTGGGCGGTCTGGACCATTGGCTATGCGTCCGGACACCACCCCCTCTGACTGCGCTGTGCTGACAGAGGTGATCCGGACGCTGTTCGTCGTCCGGACGGTGAACTCCGGACGCTACGTCCGGAGGTTGGAGCTTTCTGTATTCGCTCGGAGGAGTGGACCGGACGCTGTTCGTCGTCCAGACACAGGCTCTGGTCTTGCGTCCGAAGGTGCTGCTCGCTCTCGGGCGCTCTCGGGTGTTCGGGAAATATTTCCGGACGCTTGGTGCAGTGCGTCCGGACCTGATGAACAGTAGCATCCGGAGGACGCGTGGCAGCGATCGGTGAGCGCGCCAACGGCTCTTTCAAAAGGGAAGAAGGGACCGGACGCAGGTTGCATGGTCCGGACCCGCACTGTTCAGTGCGTCCGGACCCTCTGCAGGAAGCCCAGTGAAGGGGCAAAATGGCTAGTTTCGATGGTGTGGCTATTTATAGACCTTGGCCGGCCCTTGGGGCTGGTTGAGCACCTTGGGGTTGTGTTACCCTTGGCTGTGCTTGGTTGGGAGCCCTCTAACTCACACACACTTGATAGAGATCATCCGATTGTGTGAGAGAGTGATTACCAGTGCGTTGCTTTGAGAGATAGCTTCGTGTGGCACTAGGTGATCGACTTGCAAGTTCGTGGTGCTTGTTACTCTTGGAGGTTGCCACCTCCTAGATGGCTTGGTGGTTTGAGGCTCCGTCGAAGCACGCAAGAAGATTGTGCGTGGCTCCGGAGAAGAGCTTTGTGAGGGGTGTTGTGCTCGCCCCGCGGGAGATCGCGAAGAGCAACTTTAGTTGAAGTTTTAGAAAAGACTATTCACCCCCTCTAGTCCACCATCTCGACCTTACAACGTTGATGAGGAAAAACTCCAGATTCGAAGCACTGCAGATAAGCGTCTCCAGGGAAGACGACGCCGCAATCTTACAAGACATCCATGCCGGCACATGCGGAAACCACGTGGCCGCAAAAATGCTTGTAAGGAAAGCTTTCCATGCAGGATTCTACTGGCCCACAACAGTCGCCGATGCAGAGCAAATGGTGCGCACCTGTAAGGGGTGCCAATTCTTCGCAAAACAGACTCACCGCCCCGCCCAAGAACTCCAAGCAATACCAACCTCCTAGCCCTTCGCCTGCTGGGGGCTCGACATGCTCGACCCATTTCGACCAGCGCCCGCAAATTTTAAGTGGATATATGTGGCTGTCGACAAGTTCTCCAAACGGATAGAGGTAAAACCAATCACCAAAGCCTCAGTAGGAAGCGCGGTCGCCTTCATCGACGAAATCATACACCGGTTCGGTATACCAAACTCAATCATCACCGACCTGGGATAAAACTTCACAGGGAACGTCTTCTGGGACTTTTGTGAAGATAAGGGAATATTGATCAAATACATCTCCGTCGCCCACCCCCGAGCGAACGGCCAGGACGAACACGCTAATGGAATGATACTTGACGCACTCAAGAAACGAGTATACCCGGAGGAGGAGAAGAACCTAGGTCGCTGGCTACGCGAGTTACCAGCGGCACTATGGGGACTACGTACACAGCCCAGTCGCAACACCGGCGTCTCTCCGTATTTCATGATCTTCGGCTCCGAAGCAGTAATCCCAACCGACATCGCCTTCGGTTCCCCACGTGTAGAACACTATGATGAAGAAACATCCAACCAGGCTCGGATCGACGACTTTGATCGCCTTGAAGAACAAAGGTTAACCTCATGCATACGAACCGCCAAGTACCGAAAGGCATCTGTCGATACTACAACCGCAACATCCACTCCAGATCGTTCACCATGAGAGAACTCGTTCTAAAGAGGAAGCTCAAGCCCGAAGGCATGCACAAGCTCTCATCACACTGGGAAGGCCCCTATATCGTCAAAGAAGTCACCCGACCAGGACCATACCGCCTTACCGACCAAGACGGCGTCGACGTTCCCATCTCATGGAGCATAGAACACCTAATGCGCTTCTACGCCTAAGAACACTTGTATTGTGTCTCTCATCCGTATCAATAAAGATCGATATTTCCCCCGAAAGTTCATTATTTTCCAGGAGACCTCTACAAAACGCACACGGCATTCGACGACCTCTCCAAACACTCCCACAGTGTTCGACGACCTCGCCCAAACGCAATACGGCGTTTTCTCCAAACAGCCTAGCCGTAACTAGAAGCACCCGAACCTGGTCTGCCGACTAGCCACAACGGATAGAAGTAGCTACCCTAAACGCTGTGATTACGTCAACAGACCTCCCGAGCTGTATTTCCCCAGAAGCCGGGCGATACCACTCGGGTCGGGCGCCATGAGGTTACCCGCCCAGAATTTGTACACGGTCACGATACGACCGGCGACTCTACAAGCAACATGGCTTTTTGCCCAGCGTCTGCAGGAACGGTCTCCATAAGCCCTGGTCACGCCACGATCGAGCCTCTCGGAAAAAGGCCTTGTCTCTGGCATCTCCCTAAGCGTGCATGAGCTGTTCGCCCTCTGCGCCGCGGGTTGCCAGCTGCGCACCTCCTTGGGAGTCCTTACATATCCTATGCGTGTAGTGGCGCTAGCCCTACGATATGGACCATTTGAGACACAAGGACGAACGATTCATCGCTACGGCTCACGACTCAGTTAGCACGAAAAGGACATACAAGTGAAATAAAAGCTCACCGCCTCGATAAACAAAAGCTTTGACACATTTCACTTAGACGTCCGTACAACACTAGTATCGTGAAAAAGCGGCTACTTAGTAGCAAAAAACTCCATGTCGGACACAAGATCTCCAGCAGCCGGACCAGCCTCCGCCGTCAAACGAGAAATATCCGCCTCGGAGGTACCTTCAGCATAACCACTCCGCACCCTCTTAAGATCAACATGCGGATAATGCGAACGAAGCATGGAAAACCCGTGAGCAAGTGTCTCTCCCCCCATCAACAACACAAATGACTTAAAACGACCAAGAAAACCTTGCGCCATTGACAGAACGCCGACTACAGCATCATCCGACGGAGGAACAGGTAACAAGTTGATATTACCAATGCAGACCATTACTGGTTCAACCTCCTTCACCAGGCTCCAAAAATGTTCACGCCAAGCCGCACCCAGGGTCTCTAGATCTGCAGAAAGCAAATCAACATAAAGTCCAATAGTACAAACAGCAAAGAAAGGCACAACAACAAACCCCTCTACATCTCCGACATCTGGTTCCGAAGCACAAAGATATTATGTTTCTTCTCAGCAAGAGCTCTCTCCAATTTGCGCACACGCACGCGTGAAGCCTCCAAAGATGCCTCCAGAGACAGAACCCGACGCCCTCGCTCCCGATTCATTTTAAACAAAGTCTGCAAAATGGGGACTTACCGATCAGGCAAAAGATCACCAGACGCCCAACCAACAAAAAGGAAAGAGGCCGGACACCAACATTCACGCGATCCAGCACATCATCGGCGCCATCAAAGTCTCCATCTCTAGCATCAATGCCCTCCCCCAAAGGGGACGGCTCGCCAGAGTCATCTTCAACAAAGACCCCCCTTCTCCGCCTCTTCCTCAAGCCAGCACCAAACGACAGTGGAATATCATCTTCACCAGAACCAACCCCAACGACATCAGGACCCCCCGAAGAATCCAAGGTACCCTCAGCATCAGCAGTAGACCAGGGTTCCGATCTCAATGGCTCCGGCTCTATAACAGTCACCGCCCCTACAACTAGATCATCACCGATGGCCCCTGGCCCAACGTCACTCGATGATTCAGCTACGCCAGGATCATCACCACCAGCTGCAGGCGCTGGAGGAACACAAAATTCCGGAAGCACGCCAAGAGCTGGCGATAGAGCAAAGTACGTAGCACGATCCACGCCACAAATCTTCACATAACAAACAGGCGTAAGAGCGGCAGGCACCACCAAATCATAATGAAAGACAAAGGGCGAGGAACAGTCATAACCTGAGGGGGCAGACGAAGAAGACAAAAGTCCTTTCTCGGACGAGCTGGCGCCAAGCGCTTCGCAACATCAAAGATATAACGCACTCGTTTATCAACAACCGCTGCGCTGATCTCCTCAGGCGCCTCCCGAGTACTATCACCCACACCAGCATATTCAAATGCCGGATGTTCCCTATCTTTGCAAGGATGACAGCGCCTGGCGATGAAGCTGCACGCTACATGCACCCCATCAAGAGTATGACGATCCATCAACTCCAAAAGCAACTTTACCTTACCCAAACTGACCGGTAACACCAGCTCCGACCATGTCGCCAAAACCTTGGGCACCTTTGCAGGATCGCACGGTGCGTATGATTTCTCCTGATGGATATAGAACCACCTTGACTAATGCCCAACAAACCTGGAATGCAGCGGCATCGAAATGTATTCACTGTACATACCATCCCTGAGTTGAAGATATACACAGCCGATAATATCGGACGACCCGGTCCCATTCATTTTCAGGCGAAAAAGTATCAGAACAAGTCAAAATGAGGATAGATCCCAATATACGCCTCACACATATGAATAAAGACCGCAATATGGACAATCGAGTTGGGATTCAGGTTGCAGATCGAGATATCATAATACCGCAGCAAACCACGAAGGAACGGGTGAACAGGAACTCCAAAGCCACATCGAAAGAAAGGCTCAAACACAACCAACTCACCCATGTGCAGTGTCGGAAACAATTCACCAAACGCAGATCGCCACCCGCCGACCTCCTTATCCGGAAGGAGACCATCGAACACCAGAGCATCGATACCATCCTCCTTCAGTGAGCTCTGCGTCCAATGCTCCGCCCAGGGCGACATATCCACCTCCTCAACCCTAACATTTTGGGGCGGCGATACATATGCTCCCTTAACAACAGACGACGACTTAGTATCACCCCGATAGTTAACCCTCTTCGGCGCCATGACCACCAATCAGAGTTACCAAGCACTGCGCCGAAGCGTCAGACAAAAACGCAAGAAAACGACGGCGGAAGACGAAATGACCTCACCACAGTAAAAACTGAAACCCGCCGCCGCCAACCTCACCCATTATACCAAGCGACATGCCCCTTGGAATCCCAGGGTTTCTGGGAAAACGCAACGGCAAGATGCGGAGCCGCCGCGACTTGGGCCGTTAACCGCATGGTTAATTCGGCCCAATACACCGGTTCACGTTATTTCATTTTTTCTTCCCCAATAATTTCCATGATTTCCGTTCAATAATTTTTCACCACTAACACCACAATCCCAAGGACTGGCCGCACGATCTTGTTATGATTTCTCTCTAGCAGGTACAGTAATACAGTTATAATACACCAGTCAAACAAATCTCACAGGACATCCGCTACAACGCCACTCAGGGACTTCGCCGACATGAAGCGACGACTCAACCACCTGCTCGCAGACTCGAACAGGCTCGGGGACTCCGTCCAGGGATACACCAAGCAAGGCTCGGGGACTGCACCCGCAACGAAGCAGCGACGACACCAAAAAGCAAAACACCCGGGGACTGCAACCCGGGGACTGCGAATAAAGCAACATGACCCTGATACAAGAACCTTACAAGTCTCTTACATCAGGCTCCGGGACTATGGGTATTCGCAATCGTTTCTACTAAACTCATATTCCAGCATTTTTTCTATAATCCTGATACAAGAACCTTACAGTTCCTTACATCAGGCTTGGGGACTACGGGTATTCACAATCGTTTTTTTGCAAAACTCACGCCTTACTCATTACCTATATTCACTAATGCATCTTTCATCTTTATAAAGCTTGGCACCAGGCACATATTTAACCTATTACCAAGCTCGGGGACTAAGTGGGTACACTTCACCTTGCGGTGAATGTACTTGTTTTCTTTCTCGACAAACCTCTGTTGTTTCATGTTGTCTTTTTGCAGAGCTTAAGTGGGTACACTTCACCAGGGAACAGGCTGTTCAAAAGTTTTTTCTTCTTCAGCACGGCATATCCTCCTGACGAGTAGCCACAACATCCACCAAAGGCAATCTGCTCGCACATCGGGCCACGACGTTCCCGTCCAGCCCGACCTGGTCGGGAGGCTTCTCCGACCACCGCCCGGACCAGATAACCAGGTCGGAACCCTACAACGATGGCCTCACGCAATGGCGACTAGATATACATGTCCAAGACGATGCTGCTAACTCGCCGGAAGAATATAACGTGCTCGGGGACTTGTTGGGGATATTACCTCGGCATATCCCCAGGGACCTTATGGGGCTGCCGAGCAGAGGATGACCCAACCCACGAGGCCTTGCGGCACACGACCAGCCCGTCGTGCTCACTAAGGACTCCAAAGAAGCCTTGCTCGCCAAGAATAATCCTAGAAGATAGGCTCGGATCCCTTACCTAAAGGGATCGATTGTGATATGTTAGGATATGGAAACTGTAACCCTGCTCCTCGACTATATAAGGCGAGCAGGGGCCCCTCCAAAACGATCCTCTACAATCCCCTAGATCGCATCTACGGGTCTTATAACCTAATACTCATATCAATCCAGCCACCAAAACACAGGACATAGGGTATTACGGTGATTTGCCGGCCCGAACCTGTCTAAATTGCCATGTCTACGCTCTCTGTGTTACGCTTGATCGCCGTTGCCACACCTTCGCCTACAATCTACTACCGTGGGGTACCCCCTAGGTAGACTGCGATGCCTATTTCGTCGACACGCTATACTAGCAATCATATATTTTTAGTCAATGTTTTTTAAGCATATATAGACAATTTAAGAAAAAGACGATGAATGATATCAAGGCTCGGTAAGGGTGTGGTTGTGGTGTATCGGGTCTCGAATTGTTGCACTCTTGGTTAGTACTCCCTACATCCCAAATTAAGAATCTTGGAGAGTCAAAGTTTCTCAAGTTTGACCAAACTTATATAACAATGTAATATATATTTATGATGTCAAATAAGTATCATTATATTCGTTATCAATTATATTTTCATAGTATTCCTGTTTGATGCCATAAATCTTTATAGTTTTCTATATAATTATTGATCAAACTTGTGATGATTTGACTCTCTAAGATTTTTGAAATATCTTATAATTTGGGATGAAGGGAGTGTGACTTATGATCATAATATTATATGTTGACCTCAATGGAGTTATTGAGTGTGGCAACCTATGGAATATTGAGCTCGCACCTCATGACACAATTGTAGTCACCTACATGTAGATAGGGTAAGTCATAGGCTCACTTTAATTGTTTATATGTTTGGGTATATCCGCTAGAGTAAACTCTTGTAACCACAAACATTGATGTCAAATTATTTTGTAGTGCCTTAAAAAACCTTGGTAATACCGAAGCGAACAAAGTTGATGAAATGGCAGGAGTCCACCCGAACATATTGTGGTGACTCCCGTGGCCAGAGGCACAGGTTATTACTTGTTATGCACAATGTAGGACTCTCAATCTAGGTGAAATATAGTAGCATAGCCTTCCAATTAACAAGTCACATCTATCCTTAGGCAAGAATGTCAAATTAATATTGTGTAGCTTTAACTTGAAACTTGTAATGTAATCAAGAATTGTGGTACAAAGATTAAAATTGTGCTATCATATACTCCTATGTAATGATTATTTGGTTGTGCGAGTGATTTGCATGCTATTTCTCGGTTCCCTTGTATAAAACATGTCTTGTAGACTACTGGGATTATTCGGCTTAAGTCAGATCGGTCAGAAGATGATAATTCAGCTTAATCGAAATAATTTAGATGGAACCTCATAGTCAATTTCTCGTATATGATTAACCCTTTATCCTAGTATTTAAGTATGTACCTTGGAGTTTACTCCCTACTTTGCCCCTAAGTAAACACTCTCCTCTTTTTACACGTCGAATTAGCTTTGTCTTAAATTAATCATATGTGTCTTTGATCATTTTATATCTTTGATCATGGATTTGAAAAACAATAGGTTCTTGACATGAGATTTATGTTTATAGATTCACTACGGGAACTTTCATAATATATAATCATGTGTGAAATTACAATAAAATGAATGGTCAAAGGTTGTTTAACTTAGGAAAAAGCTAATATCAATGTTATAAGTAGTAAACTTTTAGAGTTATCTTACCTCAAATATTTTGAATTTGACCTAATTTATAGAAAAAAGAGTACCAATATCTATGGCTTGAAATTAGTATATTTTGGTACACAAGGCAATATATTTTTGTAGTGTGCTTATTTGGTGTCTAAATATTGATACATTTTTTTTTCAAAATTCAATCAAACTTTAAAAGTTTGAAGTAAGATAGATTCAGAAGTCAATTTATTCGAGGACTGAGAGGAGTATTTGAATTAGTTTAAACTAGAAAACATGTCAGTGTGTTGCAACGAAAGAAAAAAAAATAGAACGTTAATAAAAAAATATGAACATGAGTACTTGTTGCATATTTATTCATATTTTTTTTATGTGTGATCTTTTCAGAGTCTCGAATCAGAATAGTCCTTGATGAATCCATTGCTATTTATTTTTCATTTATATTTTATTTTCTCTATAATATATGTCATTGCTCCACAAACCAGAAAAGTTTGTTAAGAAGTCCATTGCTATTTATTCCTATTTTTCTCTATATATATGGAATATTGCCCTTTTTTCTAGGAAAATATAATATATTTATCTTTCCGTCACGAGCCATGTCGAAATAGGACTCGTATAGAAAGCCTGTTATTTTCAAGTCCGGATCACATACAAAGATCCAATAGATTTTGAAATCGAACTCGGTATCATGTTAGAGAAGATCTATTCAAACTTGTATCAGTATGAATTATATATTGTCCGGTAGTTATAGGAAGATACGGATAAAACAAATGGATTATAAAAAAAAAATGGCCAGAAATTTTGCCTCTTTATTATTAGATATAGATAAGGTTTGGCTACTCTCAGTTAAATTCAACAATTACATGACAGGAGTTACTTCCGATCACCAATTGTACGTGGAACACTACTTAAGTTTGATTGATCTGTAAACGGTTAGGCTAACTCTATGATTACCACATGTGGATCGAGTTATCTGCTTAAGAAGTCATTAGAGATTTTGTCGGGTTATATGTTGTCCCATTTATCCAAATATTGTCGTGGAATGATTATTTCCCCGGGTGTATCAAGGCAAGGAGGCACACGCGGACCAAAGAATCTATTGATGCATTAATTCCCCTGCGCTCAATGCAAATGCATTGCGGCGCAGCCCATGTGCTTGTCGTCTTCGTCCATCTAAATACCTGCATTTGCATGTGAGATGTCACCCCAAAAGGGCAGTCCCAATGAAATAAACTGACACGATTTTCATAACATAAGAAATCATTTATATAAACTATCTTCCACAATGGAGGTGTCTTCGAGTAATAATTATTTTCTCTTTCTCTCTCCAAACTCTATTTTCTTCCTCCAATGAGAGTGTGCTACGAGCCCACTAGAAACTGATGGTTTCATCCCAATGGTGATTTCATAGTTTCTTGGTGCATTGGATAGAGTGAAGACCTGATTTCTTCATGAAGAAATCATTTATATGATTTGTGCTCTCTTTATCATTAATTATGTTACCATGTCAGTATTTTACCTACGTGACACCTCATTTAATGAGGATAGAAACTATTATTAATACACCATTAGGATTGCCCTAAGTCCATAAAAAACTCTGGTTGCAGTTGCACAGAAAACTTGATTTTGTATGTGTTGGTTTTAGTAACAACTATGCTAGCTAGCTTGGGCAACTTGAACTTGCTAGTACTAGGCGGCTAGCACATTCTAGGACATTGCATGTGGACAGGATATATACGTCTAAAAATAATTATCATTCTTTTTTTTTAAAATAATTTTATTTAATTTTATAGTAATATATATTAATATTTACTATACATAATTAATATTATTAAATAGATTAATAAATTATTTTTATAAAAAAATATTTTGAGATATAAATTAAATTAAATTTATATTTTTTACCAATTTAATCAAACTTATGTCATTGAAATAGAATGTGAGAAAAAAAAGGTGACACAGGAGCGTGCGTGCGTGTGCGTGTGTACGGGCCGAGGTGGTGGCGTGGTAGTTTAAAATTGTTAGCAATTAGCATAATGCTGTCAACTCATGCCAAGGATGCTCTGCGAGCCACAGTATAAAATAGATATATTATACTGCTCAGTTCAAAAAAAAATTATTACAAGATACATATAAATCAAATTTTGTTAATTTTTATTAGATTTATAGAAAATACATGTAACGTTGTATCTCTGAATAAATTTATTATAAAAGTATAGTCAACGATTTATGTAATGATAGTAACTATATATAATAAATATTTATATTTTTTTATACATAATTAGTTAAAGTTAAAAAAAATTAACTTCTCAAAAAATGAAAATAACTTTATTTAGGGACGAATGTAGTATGTTGGATTGGAAGGTACTTTAAGCCATAAGACAGATGTGGTGGGTACATAGAAACAACTACTCCTGTGGCGAATCTAATCGAGGACAGGATTAACTTCATTGTCCGATAAAAAAATACTGCGAGCATCATAAAGATTTTAAAATAAAACTAAGTAGAGATTATGTAGATATCTTGCAATTAAAAGATTAAAACTTAGTAGGATACTAGGATGATATGGCTATTGGTGAGAGATGATATGGATAATTAGTGAGAATAATATGTATGACTTTTATATTAAGACAAATATATAGTAGAGATCTGCTTTATAAGAGAAATAGATTCTTAAGTTCTAACAATACTTCTTATATTATAAAATATAAGAGATCAAGATTTGTCCTAAGTCAAACTATCTAAATTTGATTAGAATATATGTATAACAATATTACTATGTACCACCTCAAAGAGTTAAATAATGCACTCGCATCTGATAATCCATCCAATGATGCTAATTAGGTATCACAAATGTTAATCTTTTTTCTATACACTTAATCAAACAGACAATTGTTTAGTTTGGGTCAAACTCTCGACGCTTATATTTCAAGATGGATACAATATTTCATTAAAAGATTTATAAATTTTGTTGGGGTCAATAAGGACTACAAAAAGGTGGTGTAAGATTATATTTGCCCCTAACTACTAAGTTCCGTAGTAGTCTATTAACACGTTCATGCTCTTGCACTATCTAGAATCTTAATAAATATGCAGTAGGTATTAGAAGTTTTGTGCAATGCCTCGAGCTGAGTCCAAATGGTTTAGAACCACTCTGCACGTTTAGCAAATCACATGCTACCATCCATCTACTTTATGTTGTCTTTGTTCTCACATCACATAAAAGGGTTAATCCGGAGATAGTGGTACATTACTATATAATAAAAAGACCTTCAAATTTGAAGATTCAAGATATTACCTCATAGTAATAAAATATGTACTCAGTTTAAAAAACCGACAGTGAACTTGTTCTTGACTCGTCAATGAAGTTTCGTTCTGTAGAAGTGCGAGTTGGTGCAGATGGGGGCAAGGAGGAGATGAGAATAGAGGTTTTCATGGAGACCCATATGAGCGACGCATCGGATGGCTACCGGACATTATATGAGCCTATGAGGCATATGAGTTAAGTTGTATATTGAGGCACTTGGAAAGCATCTCTATAAATGGTTGGTTATGTGCTAGCTCCATAGTATCTTGTGAAGGAAAATTCAAGAAACCGTTCGAGAAGTTCTAAATGGCAGCATGATGCTGATGCATGTATATCGTTGGCTAATGACGCGATTAATTCATCCTGCTTTTCTCCGGGTTGGATAACGATGTGACCCTTCCGATCAAGCTGCTAGCCTGCAACGCAAGGCGGCCGTAGCAAGTTGCTCAAAAGGAAAAGATCTCAGCAACTGCTCCACAGGAGTAATAATGTTATAATGAATAATAATGGATTGAGTAGTACAGCAACTTGACGGCAAAGAGACGGCATGCGTCACAGATGACGTTTGACCCGTGCCTTCATCTCCACGGCAGTGTGCTGCGAACTCGCCACCGCTGACACGCCATGCCCATGTGTGCGTTCCCTGTCCTGTCCCCGACAGCTGGAAAGCGCCAGCACCGGGGAAGAAGCTTCCGAGGGTACTCTGGTCATTTGTCGTGCTACGATACCTCGAGCAGAAGCAAGACCCGAGAGCAGCAGAGGCCACACAGGCCAGAGCTGAGACTGAGAGCCTCGTCACAGCCTCCCTCTCCCAGGCCGTCAAGCATCTCTTGGTGCTGCTAGCTGCCTAGCTGACGCTGCCGGACCAAACCTATTAATGCCAATTAGCCCGGCAGCCGGCGTTACCGTGGGCGTTCGCCGCCCTCCGTTTGCAACGATTGCTTCATCCGATCAGTCTATATATCTAAGCACGGCATACGTCAATCGTCATGTCCGCTGATCAAATATTGTTCTCGATCTCGTGATAAAACAACATCATCAGTTGACTAATCGGTCACAGAAACCACGTTCGTCTCCGGCTCTGAAGAGTATAGCGTAACAGAAAATGCCACTGCAGAATACAATCGTTTGTCTCCCTGCGAGAGGAATTTCCGTCCACGAAAAGACATTACAATGTGATGTGACGCTCAAGTTGGATCTTTTTTACTCTGATGAGCACTAGATGTATTATTATTGTCAAACAAGTGGCCTGTCGCTAGACCTGGTCGGCAAACACAGACAAGGCCGGGGGATATATAAGCATACATATACTACATACAGACTCTCGGTTTCAGACTCGGACGACAGCGACACCCTATGTCCCGCTTTAGTTTTCAGATCATTTTCCAGTTTATCTAAACAAAAGGCCCTGGCTGCAAAATTATGTGCTGCGTTGCCGTTAGGATTAGTTACGCCCCTTCTGTTGGACAGTCTACGTAATGCAGGAACATATACTCTATGTATGGACAATTTTTAACAGAACAAAAACCTTTCAGATTCATGTCAAGCTGATTGAATGTCAGTGTGACACAAAAGAAGAAGCTCTGGTTCAAAAAAATATATGTGCTTCAAAAAAATAACATAAGAAACCTCCGATCAAATATATTTTTATTTGTGAGTAAAGCTAGCTCTGGTTATACGCGCGCTTGTCAACAGTTTCAATGAAATCGGTCTTCGGTTAAAGGAATGGGACAAAAATGTTGTTTAACACATGCTTAAGACATCAGTTCAGTCATCTTAGAAATCTAAATCTGAATCCATGTCGTTGACAGGAGAAGACCAAAAGTCTTTTCTTCTTGTTGAAGATTTTCTGTGAATTCAGAAGTTATTTATTTCAAACACAGTTGAAGCCGACGGGACTCAATCAACAAGCTCACATGCATGCATCAGCAATCAGCACCTGACCACAAACTGTCTACTGTTCTTCACTGACCACATGTCTCAAAGATTCACGGCAGTCTTGGAGCTGACATTGAATTGAAAAAAAAATACTACTTCTAGAAACATAATCAAATCAGTGCTTATTTAATGTGTTTCAAAGTCCTACAATAAAGCATACCCTCAGTATAAGTAATCTGCCTTATCAGCTGTCTTATCAGTCGTAGAAAGCATCAACCCAACAACATTGAATGGTCATATTGAGATCACAAAAAGTTAAGCAACATGTGAGTTTGTCACCATGTAAATAATCGTGGAGTAAATTAAACAATAGCATTAATTTACTAATTTTCAAACGTTGGTTAGTAAAGCATGATATGGACAACAAAGTTATAGTAAGCCCTTTAAGCTTTTACTTCACCAAGTTCATTGGTGAACGAAAACCATACTTATTTCTTTTAGTCCACAAATAGTTCAGCATAAAGACCTTCTAACTCACCAGGAAACTCCACAAGCTCGATTGCTTACCAGTTGATGCCTAGCTATCTAAGAGGCTTCACCGTACTACTGTTGACACTAAGAATTGAATTACATACTTTTACATATCCAAAGTACCGTCAACAACCTCGGGATTAAGGGTAGAATAACATTACATGAACATGTTTACCACTAATAAGTTCCACATGTACCTGGAAGGTTTTGTTTTGCAGAAAATAACATTTCAGGCCAATCAGCATTGCTAGAAGCTCCTTTTACACATCTTCCGATATGTGAGTTGAGACAAACTCCAGAATGTTTATACCATGAGACTCCTGACATGTCCAGGAGCTCCCACAAGAAATCCTAGCTCCAAAGGAGTCAAAACATGATTGGTCGATACTCATATGGACCCTTTTGGCTACCCAAGACAGCATGATCCATGCAAAAGCCATTCCAACTCTTAGATGCAACATGTGCTTTCATCCAACGCTTCAGATCAAGTGCACAAGGATCCATGGGCCCACATCAAGAGAATCAGCATGACAAACACCTCAGAAGGATCAACCAAGCTCTATGACTGGTGGGGCCACCTTCTGGAAGGTGGCAGTGGGCCCAACACCCCATAAGGGGGGTTGGCCTATACCCCTAAGGGGCCCACAGCCCCCCAGCTCCTCTCTGAGCTGTGTGGACTCCTTCTAGAAGCCTAGGGTAGGGCCCACTTGCCATAGGGGGTCAGCCGATACCCCAAATTCCCCCTGAGGCTCCTGGTGACCCCCACGCATTTAACACATGATGGAAATCCTAACCCTCCATTCCAAGTCGGTTTGGAGGCGGTGGATCCAAGGGTCCAAGATTGAAGCCTCCTAGATCGATGATGTAGCGATGGAGTAGCCCCTACTCCACCTCCCACTATAAATAGAGGCTCACACCCCCCTCTTCACTCATGGTGGACAAGCCTACAAGCTCAAGCACTTAGAATTATCTTAGTAGTTAGTCTAGAGTGGGAGTTAGAGTTGAGTCGAGCTGTGCTCGGGATTTCCGGAGTCGTCTTCTAGAGAGTCTGGTATATCTCTTGTATCTTTCCTTTCTTGTAAGACTTTACTTATTTCTATATATTACTTTTCCTCTAGTTTACTTAGTATTTACTTTGAGCATTACTATACTTGTTATAGTATTGTTGTGTGCTTTTGCCTATTACTAGCCTTTACATTAATAGTTTGTGATCCTTGTGACCTTTCCCATATGTGATCATTGCCTGTTATAAGGTGCTTTGGTTATTGATCATAATTAAAATAGTAAGTTGTGTGTAAGCGTGATGCTTATATATCATCTTACCCTTAGTTACCGCTTGTTGCACGGAGTGTTTGTGGTAGCTAGCAAGAGAGTGACAGTCTTGTCTAGTCTTTGTATTCCAACACGTGTGAAAGCATCTAGGCCCCTAGTGTTTCGGTGATTAACGACAATGCAAGATTACTATGACTAACGTGTGTTTTGCAGAGGCAATAAGAAGGTTAGGTCATGGTAATGGATGGTTGATTGGGCTATCATGGTATTCATGCCCCTTAATGGAATCGTTTCGGTTTTCAAAGGATTGGCGACAAGATTGAAGCTTAGACTAGGTCTAAGTGTCATGAGAAGTTGAGAGACACTTAGAGTAGTTTAGCACCTTTATTTTTCCTTTGGCCGTACTATTAAGGGGGGTACTAACTAGTAGCTTGACCTAGGAGAGGCTATGTGTTTAGGTGTGATGCACACTTATCAAACTAGCACTAGGAAGCTTTAGAAATAGTCCTTGAACCGAGTAGAGCAACTTCGATGTTGGGAGTGAGCTGATCAGGCTCTGTTTAGAGCTCCGCACGCTAGTGAAACCTAGGATCCGGACCATCGGGTGTGCGTCCGGATCCCAAGGGTTAGCTCTGCGTTATCAGGGCGTCCGGACGCTATGAACAGTGCAGGGTCCGGACCATTGGTTGCGTCCAGACCCTACATAGAAAGATGCAAAATGCCTGTTTTGATCCGGACGCGGTCCGGTGTGTAGAGTCAGGACGCCAAGTAGGGTCCGGACCCTACACAGAGAGTTCCAGAGAGAAACATTCGATCCGGACCAGAAAGAGCGTCCGGACAGCCTGGTTTGTGAACTGAGTACAATGAAGTGATGGGGTTCGGACGCGTGCGCGTTGGTCCGGATCCCACCCTACTCCTACCGTCCGGAGTGACGCAGAGATGTGAGTTTTGCCTCTAACGGCTAGGGGCTTGCTTGGGGGGTATTTATACTCCCCCATCAGCCCCATGGAGGCTCTCTTGCCCATTCCAATTGCTAAGAAACACTTGTTAGAGAGCAAGTTGTGCAAGAGCCCTAGTGAGAGAGTGAATTGCAATTCCATGTGTTGATTCTCACTAGTTTCTTAGAGTTAGCAAGTGTGCATCCATTCAATCACTAGACTAGCCTTGGTCAAGTGAGTGTTAGTGCTTGTTACTCTGGGTGATCGACATCACCTAGATGGCTTCGCCGCTTGGTGATCATCCGGTGGAGTTCATTGTGGATGACCCAAGCTTCGTTGTGATCGGTTGTGGGCGATTGACTGAGCCGGAGTGGTGAGGAATTAGCCCGTAGAGAGCACTTAGTCCTTTCGCAGACTAAGGGGGAGCGATACCGTGCGCGGTGCTCCAACGAGGACTAGGGGGGGTGTCGACTCCTCGATACCTCAGCAAAAAATCGTCGTGTCAATTTCCTTTGCCCCTACTCCTTACTTATTGCAATTACATTCAAGTATTACTTTCCGCATTACATTCTTGTTGCTTGAGTAGAATTGCATAGGGCTTTACCGCTTTCATTTCCATGTCTTGCTTGTGTAGCTAGGACACACTTGAGAAAAGCACTAGGGGGTTAATTGACTCTTGCTAGGTTTAATTCTTGCTTAGAAATTTAAAAGAGCCCAATTCACCCCCCGCTTTTGGGCATCTTGATCCTTTCAATTGGTATCAGATCTTGGTTGCTCTAAATTAGGTTTCACCTCCTAGAGCAAGATGTCCCATGGGGATGGAACGCCGCCCATCTTTGATGGAGACGACTTTCCTTATTGGAAAGTACGTATGGAGGCTTACCTCGAAGCCTTGGATGTTGGTGTGCTCAAAGGCGCCACCGATGGGTTTTCTCAATTTGATGGAGAACCATTCGGTGACGAGGTCCACCATGAGAAGTGGAATGCCAAAGCCCGGAACACTCTCTTTAGGGGCATTGGCAAGGATGTGTTCAACCATGTGCGCACCTCAAAGAACGCACATGAGTTGTGGAAGAACATTTGTGCTCTTCATGAGGGTACAAAGAGCGAGCGGGAAGTGTGACATCACTTAGTCATGAATAAGATGAATGCTTTTACCATGCTTTCTCATGAAAATGCAAATGAAATGTATTCACTCTTAAATGTTCTTATAGAAGAATTGAATGCTCTTGGGCTAACTCAAATGGAGCCCGCCGATGTTTTGAGGAAGATTCTTTGTGTGCTTCCTATTGGCAAGTATGGCAACATTGGGACGGTGTTGCATCAAGGTGATCTTTCCAACTATACACCAACACAAGTCTTGGGAAAGATCAACGCTCATGAGATGTACATGCACATCCACAAAGAAGATGAAGCTTCATCATCCACCAAGAAGAAGGACTCGACACTCAAATCTAGCCATGACATGAGCAAGTCAAAGGTGGTGTATGATAGCTCAAGTGAAGATGATGATTCAAACATTGCTCTAATGGTGAGGAAGACCACCAAGATGCTAAAGAAGCTAAATAAGAGCGGTGTCAAGTTTGATTCAAGAAAGAAGAAGTTCTTCACTAGCAACAAGAGGAAGCCAATGTCGAAGATGGATTGCTTCAATTGTGGTGATCTTGGCCATCTTGCTTACCATTGTACGAAGCCCAAGAAGGACAAATACAAGAAGAAGTACAAGAATGGTAGAGAGTAAAAATATGAGTCAAGTGATGATGAGAAGCCACACAAGAAGAAATATGGCTTCAAGAAGAAGAGGTTCCAACACCAAAAGAAGAAAGATGGCAAGGCATACATAGTTGGTGATTGGTTAACCGGCATTGAAGACTCAAGTGATTCATCCGATGATGAAAGTGATGATGAGGTGGCCGCTCTAGTCATTGGGACTTCATTGCCTCCTCCACCATCATCGTCTTCCACCACTACTCCTCTACACACCTATGCCTTATGGCCAAGGGTGACCGGAAGGTACAATCTAAAGTAGAGAATGATGATGATAGTGATGATAGTGGTAGTGGAAATGAAAATGAATACCAAGCTCCTTATGATGAACTCATAAAATTGCTCACTAAGTATACTAAAATTGTGAAGAAGGAGCAAGCTAAAAATGAGAAGCTTGAAAAAGAAAATGATGACTTGCAAGAGAAACTTGAAATAACATCAAATGCTAGTGATGAGCTAATAAGTGAAAACAAATCCTTATCCTCACATGCTAAGGAGCTCAAATCCTCTCTCAAAGAGCTAAAAGAGAAACATGATAAGCTAGAGAGGACATCACAAGAGCTTAGAGAAAGATGCAACAAACTTAGGGAAGAGTACACCGAAGTAAAGATGAACTATGATACTCTCCTTGTAGCTAACCCCATTGTCAAGATTGACATTGTCACATCTTGTGATGATTTGATTGTTGAGCCCATTGAGCAAGAGTATCGGATACCTCAGAATATGGTACCCTAACAACACGCTTCGTGAAAACAAAATCATCCCCGGGGGCTCTTCCGCCTCGCCCGAGCCCGGGTGACGCCATTACCCTTAGGGGCTTTGTGCCCCAAACCGGCTAAGGCAACGACACTCCCCTGGAGAACACCCCGCCTCGTCCGAGATAGGGTGACATCATCCGTGACGCCTCCCACCCTCGGGGGATCTTCCGCCTTGTCCGAGCTAAGGTGACATCATCCGTGACGCCACCCACCCTCGGGGGCTCTTCTGCCACGCCCGAGCCAGGATGACGACATTACCATCGGGGGCTTTCTGCCCCAAATAGGCTAAGGCAACAGCACACCCTCGGAGGAACTTCCGCCACGTCTGAGATAGGATGATGTCATCCGTGACGCCACCCGCCCTCAGAAGCTCCACCGACCCATGGAGTACTTTGGCCTATAGTCAAAAGGTCCACGACGCTAGTTCGTCCTTAGGGATGGGGGATAGAGGCGTGGAGCGCCATGCCTACCCCTGTTGAGTTCCTGCGGTACAAGCTCCAGTACCGACCGGACCACCGATTGACGCTCACCATCCCTCCGACGGACATCTGAACAGGTATTAGGGCATACTCGTCCCTGTAGGACGGAACGCGGGGGTGCCTGATCCTGTTCTGCCAACCTCCACCCATACCCAGATATGGCAACAGGGACGTCACTGACTACAAGGCACGTGGCTACAGTCGCACCAAGGACGAACAGGACCCGGGCGTCGTGCCAACAGACGTGGTCTTCCCCGGGAAGGAAGGCGAACAGGAGCCAGAAGCGCCCCCCAAGTGAACAGCCTATACTGGTCCCATGTTCTCTCTCTCTCTCTCTACTGTACTCCTCCATCTCTCCCTACGTATAAAGGGGGAGAATGGACCTCCAATCTCTCTCTCTGGACTCTTTTCGACTCATTCCAACACACACGCACTCGCATTCACGCGAGCTCTCACCACGAACCTCGAACATCATACACACGAGACCTAGGAACCCGCTTCCCTCTCTCACCAAAGCTTGTAGCTCCCATCTACGAGCACTCCACGCTCGGTAACACGACTCAACATCAAACTGGACGTAGGGCGTTCGTGCCCGAACCAGTATAAACCCTGTGTTCTCCGAGCGTAACCATCCGATCTCCGACACACTTAGAAATTTACTCGTTAGCTGTCTAGACCCCGCCATTTTAGACATCGACAGTTGGTGCGCCAGGTAGGGGAACTTTGCGTGTCACCCGTATTTTCGAGTATCG
Source organism: Microstegium vimineum (assembly GCA_022036555.1). Lineage (NCBI taxonomy): Eukaryota > Viridiplantae > Streptophyta > Magnoliopsida > Poales > Poaceae > Microstegium > Microstegium vimineum. The sequence continues at coordinate 29,037,235 of CM039128.1, forward strand.
GATGGCATATCGCCACGTCGATTTTGCTCCGAGCTCCATTGTTCGTTTTGGTATCCTGTACTTCCAGTGCCACGGGTAGGGGGCCGACCTCGTCCTTCGTCGCTCCACGACATCCTCCGAGGTAGCCATGGATGCCATCTCTGCATCCATGGCCCACTTTGGCATGTCTCCCTCCGGGAGGCAGATCGTTCAGGGGACAACCATCCCACAGGTCGACTACCCTGAGTTTGAGCGCCAGCTCGATACCTTGATGGGGCCCCAGCCGACTCAGGAGTCTCTTCACAATCTCTACTTCGCGTTCGCCAACGCGACGACACAGCTCGCGGAAGGGCAGCCACTCTCTCCCGGGCTCATCAACACCCCCGTCCCGAAGCCGCTACCGCACGGCATCCGGAATGTCGCCACGTCCTATTCGGAGATGGGATCCGTGGGTTTCCACGCTAACCCTGCGGAGGGGACATGCATCGAGCTCGCCTCCCATCACCTTCGGTACGTCTCCGACCTCCTCACGAGCTCGGAGGCCACCTCTTACACCAACTCCAACCGCTGGAGCATTGATCCCTGCGAACCCCAGAACTTCAATGGTCTGGGACATAGAGAGGCCCCCTATGGTTTCTCGCTCGTCAGGGGCAGCTTACTCGAATCCGGCTTGAGCGGCCTCCGCACTGGCCGTGACCGCAAAAGCTCCATATGCAATGCACCGCCACTTGTAACGGCTGTCGATGCCACCCTCATCAAGGGCGTGGACGAGGACGGCAGCAATCTCCACGCCCCTGTTGACAGGGCGAGGGTACCGACGCCGGCACTACAGGGCCACACACAGCCCTCAGATCCCCAATGACCCTGCCTCGAAGAGCCCCACGACGTGGGGTGGCAGCTCAAGGGAGGGCAACGACGAGAAACATTCGAGCGCCTCTCTGACATCGCCATGAGCTACGCATGGGGCAAAGAGGTGGTCAGAACGACTTTCCACCCCGGCAAGGCAAAGGGCAGGCCGCGGCGCTACGACGACAACGTGGTCGCATCGGCGGATCGCAAGACTCCCCGCCCCCGGAGCGAAAAGAGCGGGGGGGGGGGGGGGGTTCGACAATGCACTTACTGAGCCATGCCCATACCACAACAGGCCGGTCAGGCACACGCTCCAGCAGTGTGACATGATGGCCAGTTACTTCGAGGTCGTCAAAAACGTGGGTGGGGGTCGTGACGACCCTTACTTCCACGTAAACAAGTGCCTCATGATTTTTGGCAAGTCGGGGGCCAATGACTGCAAGCGTTGGATGGAGCAGGAGCGGTGTGAGGTCTTCGCGGCTGCCCCGACGGCTCCTGTTTTCCTCGACTGGTCGGAGTCCGATATCACGTTCGGTCGAGACGACCACCTGATCCGTGTTACCCAACCTGGTCGCTACGTCGTGGACCCAATCATAGGGGACGTACGCTTCACCAAGGTACTGATGGACGGGGACATCGACCTCAACACCATGTTTTACAACTCTTTCGAGGCCCTCAAGATACCCAGGAAGAAACTCCGGCCGAAGGGGGTTCCCTTCCTGGGAATCGTCCCTGGAAAACCGGTTTTGCCCATAGGGTAGGTTGGTTGCTCGTGACATTTGGGGAGTCGAATAATTTCCGGAGCGAGCTTCTCACTTTTGAAGTCGCACACTATCGCAGGACTTACCACGCGGTGTTGGGAAGGTCGTGCTATGCAAAGTTCATGGCCATCCCCAACTACACTTACCTCAAGCTCAAAATGCCGGGACCGCATGGGGTCATCACTGTAACATCCCAAAAAATTACACACTTGAAAATTCACGACTACAAAATGTTTCTTTAAAACTTTACATATTCTTGGTGTATGTCTTATATATGTTAGCATCTTTTATATGAAGTGTGCCTAACCCTATACTTTTATACTCATTTAGAACTATCAATGAATCTCATGTCATAGTAATTCCCTTGCTTGATTTGGTTCTTGATTCTCTTGCTATGTTTTGCTAAACACAAACATGCAAATATAAATACACATGCATACTTAAATGAACCATTATATACATGTATGTGTACACCATGATAGAATAGGTACCAAAGCACCATGAGCAAAGACCGTGGAAAATATACTTGTATGCATATATAAATATAATTATGAAAACATACATACAAGTATACATACATATATACAAATAAACACAAATACAAAAGCTGAAAAGAATAAATAGAAAAGGGAAAAGGAGGCCAACTCGGCCTGGTGGACCAAACCAGCCCAAGTCGGTGACCCAGCTCGGCCTGCCAACCCAAGCCGCCTTGTGGGCGCGCAGCCCAGCACCGCGTGGAGCCTATTCACCGTCCCCCCTCACGCCAGCTAACGAGTGGGAACGCCCCCGACCTCTGTATGTCTTCAACCTCCGCTCCCACCCCTCACGCGCGAGCGCGCTCGCCAGCGCAGCGCAACTGGCGGCCAGCAGAGCCCAACAGCCCTGACATGTGCACGCCGATCGCGTGACCCTTGTCTCCTGCTTGTCCCCTCCCTCTTCTTGGCGGACAAGAAGCATCGCTCGACCCTTGGATCGTGCGCAGCTCTCCCTAGCCCTTCGGATCGCTCGGCCGAGCTCACCTGTTCGCCATGGCGCCATCCCTATCAGAAGCCCCGCTCCAAGCCCTCTAGGGTTCCTAGCCTTCCGCCGCCGCTCGCGGCACAACACACGCACACAAAAGAGAAAGGCGAGGGACGAAGAGCAGAGAAGCAAGAGCAGAGGCGGGGAAAGAGAAGGAGCCACTGCTCCGGTCATCACCGGTGCACACCGACGAGCCGTCGCGACCGCAACGGAGACGCGACACTGCACGACATCCGGTGCTCCACGACCACGAATCGACTCTGCTCCGCCAGCCTAACTTCCTTAGACGCAAGGTACACGCACCCTGTAACCCGCTCTGAGTCCCAAGCTCTGGAGCGTCGACCTCGCCGGTGTGCGCAGAGGCATTCCTAACTGGGAATACCGAAGCCATACATCGGCTTAGCCCTAAGGACACTTGAGCACTCACACGCACTCAAACGGACTTGCCCTCGCCACGACAAGCCCCTATACCCCTGGAACGCGGATGCTAGTTCACGGTATGCCATATCCGAGCGGCATCGTCACGCTCTCGCGGCGATGTGCGTTCCCGACTGTAGGAGACCCCTCCGGCCAAATCGATGGACTTTGGAGCAACTCGGTGACCTCCCCGAACCCCTCGCGCAGATGGATGAGATTGGTAAGCCCCCTACCACCCTGGCCACGTGAACCGCGGACATGTTTGTGCTCGGTGATCTCACAGTCGCCATGGCCGTGCGCGTCGCCACGTCGTCGCGGCAAGCTTCGTTCCCCGACGTTTGAGACCTCTTCCGGCCAAATTGACGGCACATACAACATCGCGGTGACCACCACCTGGACCCTAGCAATTTGGTTAAGCCCCTAGTGACCCGAGACCGTGTGACCGCGTGAACCGCCGTCGTCGCCTTGCTCGGTGAGCATGCCGACGAGGCCGGAGTGCCACCAGACTTTGGAGACCATCCCCAAGCCAAATGGATGAACCTTCAGCGTCTCTGTGACTTGACCAAGCTTGCGGACTAGATGGATGAGCCCCCCGGTACCCCAGAACTCTTTGGCCACACGAGCCGACGCCGTTTTGCCGATCGGTGACATCACAGTCGTGGCCAAACCATGGTAGAGGCTTCAGGACTTGACCACTCGGACTTGCATGCTCGCCCATAAGATCAGTTGTTCAAGCGTTGGCCGAATCGAGCACTGGGACCGCCAAATGGACCGAACTGCGACGCCAGTGTGCCACAGACCATGGCCGCCATCGGGAGATGCCTTGGGGACCTCGGAAGACCTCACTAATGGCCGAGCCTGAGCCCCATGCTCACCAGATGAACCGCCATGACGCTAATTTCTCTTTAGTAACAGTCCACACCCGAAACCAGTGAACGCCGCCGAGGCCTCACCGTCGGCGCGTTGCTGACAACGTGCTGAGGCCAAACCATAGCAATCTGAGCCCACCATCGTGACCTCGATGGTTGTGCGGGTCCAAGAAACTGCTTGGTTGAACCCCCGAGGACCATTGGGTGCTCCGGGATTTCTCACCGGAGCGGCGCCGCCGTCTGCCGGTCGCCAAGCAGAACAGAGGAGGTGGGGAAGAGAAGAGGTGGAGTCGCTGACGTGTGGTCCCGTGATGACATCAGCCATACGCTAGCATCGCATTAGCCGAGCCCCACCAGGTGAACTATGCCCTATTTTCCATAGACCTGGCTCATGTGAGCTTGTGAACGGCAGAGTGCCGGTGCACTCGGTGCATGTGAACCGGGTCTGTGGTCCAATGGACCCGTGTCTTCGGTGCACCGTGAGCCGACACTAGTGGACCAAGCCCGTAGACTGAGCCCAGTGAAGGCCCATGGGGCCACGTAGCGTAACCATGACCCGACACATGGCGGCCCTAGCCCGGCCCTGTGGCGGCCCAAAAAGCCCACAAATGTTGACTTAGTCAACGTGACCTCATGCTGACGTCATGCCAACGTTAGCCAGCCAACCAGCTGTTGGGAATATGCCCTAGAGGTAATCATAGAGATGATTGTATTTCCTTGTATCCATGACATATTATGAGGTCAATGAATATCCATTAAAGATAACTTGTATCGATAAGAAATTATGTGAATTGTTTGTGAAACTCTTTTACTTGTATGGTTATTCTAAAGTTGTCCCTGATCGAAGTTTGTACTAGAATGTACATGAATATTGGATCAACACATTATTAGTTGATGACTATGTTTCACAAGTCATGGACATGGAGATGTCGAACTAATAATGTGGGAACATGTAGGACATGGTGCTGGACAGACCCGGCATGAGATTGTCTCTATACACATCATGTACATTATGTCCCTAGACCTGAGATTGTCGTATGTACTCAAGATGTGAAACGACCTACCTTGGGACTACCAAACGCTAATCCTTGATTGGGTAGTTATAAAGGTGACTTTCGGGTTTGTCAGGAAACATGCTGTGAGACATAGTCAATCAAGATGGAATTTGCCACTCTCCATGAGAGAGAGAGAGATATATCACTGGATCACTCAAATGATTAGATCATGAAATGCATGGCCGTGCTTGGGTTAAGTGTTAACCCACGAGTTGGACCAAATATCATAAGGCAAAGGAATAACATGTATATTGTAGTGGTGGTTCGTTTGATATGATCATAGCGTATGCATAGGAGTTGACACGCCTTGCTAGAGGACGCTATCAACTATTGGTCGAGTAAGAGTACTTGGGCCATGTCTATGTGTGCGTGAACCCATAGAGTCGCACGCTTAAGGCGCTGGAAGGCTAATTCGGGTTGGACCCGAATTAGACTAGGTTTAGGGTTGCTAATGGGCCTCCAACGTGAGAGCTCATTAGGACACCTATATAAGCAAGGGGAGGCGCGGGGCGAGTTAGACTTACGTCCTTTGGCAGCTGCCGTCGCCCTCCCCACGCTCGTGCCTAGTACTCCTCGCGGACCTAGCAGTTCAGAGGGGTGACGCTTCTTCCCTGCACGTGTGGGATTCCTCGGAGGTGCTGCATCTGGAGCACAAGGACGAACCACGAGAAGGAGATGTTGAGACGGACGACCTCGCAACTGCACAGCACTGCTTTGACGCGCACGACTACATCAAGTCACTTCCTCTACACCTGCGCGTCTAGTGGTAACCCCGTGATCTATAACTAGCACTAGTTCCTGGTTTATGGGGTAGAAAAATTTTGTTTTCTGGCTAGCGTAGCAACCTCATAACCCTACAGTGGTATTAGAGCCGTTAGTTGCCTCGTTATACATTCGGGTACGAGCATATGTTGATATGCGCGGTTTAAGATCAATCTCTGATCATGGTTCGTGATCTTGCCACGTTGGTATTGTAATGATCTACTCGTACCAGTCGGAATTCCGCCATCCGAGTTAAGTGATACATGTAAACCCAATTATGGTGAGTTGGAGATCAATAAGATTGGTCAAATCGAACCTAGGTCAAGTTTCAGATGCATACGATGCGTGGCGGCGACGGATTGGATCCGCCGTCGGAGGGGAATTTTACAGAAAAGTGTTGTTCGGTAAAACGGCCATAACTTTTGCATACGACCTCGGAACGAGAAAAACCTTAAACAAAAATCGTGCGCGCAGAAAATTTCGCATTTGTCAACGACAGCCATAACTTTGGCGGTTTAGGCAAAAATTAGATTTGCAAAAAATAGCTTGCAAAATTGAGTTTTCGGCGTTTTAAGTTTAGACGTCGGAATCGGTTAACTCTGTTTTGCAGGTATTCGTGATTGGTATAGCCCTTATGTGTATGTGATGCATGTATGTAATTAATTCATGGCTTGCACGTCATGATTAAGACAATATGGCTGGAGCCACATATATTGTTCATTCATATGTAATGGCCTGCGTGCCAATCTATGATGATCCTACGACTATGTAATTTTACTTCACTATGTTACGGTAGTGATAGATAGTCTTGGTGGACTCATCACGGAGGATGGCACACTTCTATCATGGAGATGGCGATCACCATGATGAACAAATTGATAGAGATGGAGATCTCCAAAGGAATAATGGGCTATACCAAGTCAAATCTGTGTTTATGTCGTTCTTACGATGTTCTACTTTCACGTGCGATAATGTTTTTTGTCTACATATGCGGTAGTAAAGTAGAACGATCCCTCAACAATGTTTAAGTCATAATGCTTCCGCAAACCTTGCACTATCACATGTCTCGTACAATCGGTGACGGGTCTATGAAATTAGGGTGCCACTAGTTTTCCTTGACTAGACAAGTTTGTGTCAGACACTTACAAGCAGAAGATTTGGTTACTTGAACAAGGTTATCCTAACGGTTAGGGACCTTGGAGCATTAGTTGTTGGTAACACAAGCATAGATATGCCACCCAACAACAAGAGTCATATGTGATATGATTAGCAAGGAGTTGCTTACCGATCTACCATGTCTCCTAGCGGTGATAGTAGACTTGTTAGTTGCAGGTCTTGAATCACTAAGTTTCAATAGAGGGATATTGATTTTAGTGGGAGTAGATTCTATTAAAAGTTTAATATGATTTACTTTGTCTTGGATACATTGTCTTAGTATTTTGCATTACTTTTGTTGTAGATGGCTCCCAGTAATCAACCACTTACTTTACGTTCAATTCTTGAGAAAGATAAGTTGAATGGAACAAACTATGCGGATTGGATCCGCAACCTGAGAATTGTTCTCAGGGCTGAGAAAAAGGAAGATGTTCTAGACACCCCATTACTAGATGAGCCTGCTGATAATGCACCTGCTGCAGAGAAAACCGCTTACAAGAAAGCATGTGATGCTGATCTTGAAGTGGGTTTCCTTATGCTCGCTTGCATGGAGCCAGATCTCCAGATGCAATTTGATAATAATCATGTAGCGTACGATATGATCGTGGCACTTAATGATATGTTTCAGACTCAAGCCAGGACTGAAAGGTTCAATGTTTCCAAGGCTTTTGTCGAAACCAAGCTTGCAGAAGGCACATCAGTTGGCCCACATGTGATCAAGATGGTTGGTCACACTCAGAGATTGGAGAAGCTAGGCTTCCCAATGGGCCCAGAGTTGGCCACTGATTTCATACTTACGTCTCTTCCACCTAGCTATGAGAACTTCATTTCGAACTACCATATGCATGGGGCGGAGAAGGGCTTGAATGAATTGTGCGGCATGCTTAAAACAGCAGAAGGTGATATCAAGAAAGGTGCTGGCAGTAGCCATGTGATGGTAGTCCAAAACAAGCCTAACTTTAAGAAGAGGGCTTGGAAGAAGAAGAAGGCGATGGCTAAAGATTAGATCTCTAAGCCAAACCCTCATCCTGCGCCCAAGGTTGTTGGACAAGCTACAAAAGCTAAATGCTTTCATTGTAATGGGAAAGGTCACTGTAAAAGGAACTGCAAGTTGTACTTGGAATCCTTGAAGGATGGCGGTGGTAAAGGTACTCCCCGCTGCTTGTACACTTGTTGTTTATGTTACAGACATTTTTCTTGCTGATTCTTATATTAATTCCTGGGTATTTGATACCGAATCGGTTGCTCATATTTGCAATACGATGCAGGGAATGTGATAAGGGTATGGGTGTCCCGATCTTTCGGTGGAGATAGATAACTACGATTTGACTAGAGAGACGTTCACGATCCGACTACAACCATCCAAGGACGCTGCGCCTTAGCGATCGATACTCCAAATCCAGCGGTTGCTCACGATCTTGCGGATCACAACCAACCAAACCACTAGGGTTATTCCTGCAAGCAATCGAAGAACAAGCAAGAACAAGTAGAACAAGCACTCAATTGCAAATAAGAGATGAAGGATCAGATGTGATACACATGAAGGTGGGGTTCCGAATCAAGTAGAACGGATGGTCTAGTCGACACACGCGTCTACAAGGAAGTAGCAGCAGCTAAACTTTCATCTAAACAAAACCCAATCTGTTTGTGGCGGCTCTAGAGGGATATAAGGAGGAGGGAGGACGACCACAAGGGTCCTGGTGTTGTCCTACAACCCTAGGATGAGTCCCTAATGGACTCAACTTGATACACGGGCCATCGGCCCAAAATAGGGTGACGCAGCACCGTTGGCAGAAAAGATCTCGGTATTAAATTGTCTACTGCGCACGCATCTGATAGGATATAGGTATGAGTCCGGACCTATTGGAAAGTAGACTTGATAAGCTTTCCAAAAAGTCCTATAACGTCCCAATCGGAGTCCGTATGAAGTCGTGGCAACCGTCGCAAGTTTGGACTCTTCTGCAGTCCGAATTGAACTTTTCAAAACGTGTTGGACTTGGACTCTTTGTTTCCTTAGATCCAAAGTGACGTGGTGGCCTGGTGGAGGACGTTAGGAACACTTGGATTTGGTCCCCAATCAACTTCATTGATCATCCATGCTTTCCATATGCAATCTAACCCTTCCTTGATCCATGTAAGCAATTCTGAGAATGAAAACATACACACTTCATAGTGCAGCACCCATTCATCAAATGTAACAATGATAAACCTCATATAGAATGGTTTCACCTTTGGTATAGAAGTGGTTGGCATGGTCATATCTAAGCCGGTGATGTCCTCATCATTCTCCCTTTCTTGACAGCAAACCGTCCTCGGTTTGACCACTGTTGGAGGATGTGTTGTAGATACAAGCAAACCATGCTCCCATTCTTGATAGTTATCCTGTTTCTTTAAAATAAAACTAGGAAAGCTTGACATGGCATGGTTATTGTTATTGCATACTTCTAATTGATTAGTTCTGTTCACTATAAAAGGAGTTTGTATATTTGAGCAAATGTAAATTCGGTTTACCATATACTCATCTTCATAATTATATTTGCCAATAGCATGAAAACTGATATTAGAAGAACATGGCAATTCAAATCTATCAGTCAGATTATTCTGCAAATAGTTAAGCTCACAAAGATCATCGAATTCAATATATCCGATTGTATGTAAAGATGACAACAATTGAGCTTCTTTATTTTCATTTACAATATGAACAACATGCTTGAATTCAGCACTCATTAATACAGAATTTGTAGCTTTATTCACTAGTTGTGGTATGGATATAACTGATGCACTATCACACAACTCTTCTTTGTCACAAGTAAAATCAAGCATATCAAAGTGTGACAAAGGAAAATCAGCGACCAGTTCAACAATTGATTGATTTATAATATCATGATTCGTTGACAAATGTAAGTCAACTAACGTATTCTCACCTTGATTTAGTTTACAAGCATTTGACATACCTTGGATGCTCATCTCAATTGGTGTAGGTGTAGCCAGATTCACGCTCTCTTTAAATGTTTCACCTCCTATCTCAAATTGATTGTTGTCGACATGTATATTATCATCTACTGCCTGCAAATTGTCAGTAATAGGAGAGACAAATGCTTCTATAGTATTTGTATGTTCCCTTTGTAGATTGACTTCAGCATCACAAGCAAGATCAAACAACTCATCAAAATTCTTATAATGTTTATCAACAAGTATATTCTGAATTTCCACATTAAGACCATGCAAAAATCTATGTTCCATAAACTCATCGGTTCCTTCTAAGCCACAACGTAGCAAACCCAATTTTAGTTTCTCTAAATATTTTGCTACAGTTTTGTTTCCTTGTTCTATAGATTTCAAGTTTCCATTCAAAATTTCAGAATAATAGCTAGGAACAAAAACATCTCTAAAATGTCTTTTCATATCTTTCCATGATTGAGGAGCTTTATCAAATCTACAAAGGTGTTTCCACTCAGTTAAAGCATAGTTGATAAGAACACTTGAAGCAATGCTAACCTTTTGTTTTTCAAATAGATCATATTTTTTAAATTCCTTATCTACATGTAGCTCCCATTCAATATATGCATGAGGATCATAGTTTCCTTCAAAATAAGGTACTCCAGATTTTATTTCATCAAACCAAGCATCACATACCTCATGAGTAGCATGGTTATCACTTGTCACACCCCTAGCAAAGTGATTGTAATAGGCAATCTGATCATCTCCAATTTCCATGTAGATTCCTGTCATGATTAGAACAAAACAAGAAACATACACAATAATATTTATGTTCCTATCAACTATTAGGATGTGGTTGCTGTAATTCACTCACTCTCAACCTGTTCAAACAAACTCTTACAAGTTCTAACCAAGCAAAACAGGAGGTGGCAGCAACCAATAAGTCGGAAACCCTGGAATAGTGTATCGACACCGTAGCAACAACACCTGTAAAGTTGTATCCGGATATGTGGAGCTATACGAGGGCTAAACAATAATGTACAAGGAAGTACTAGCACCACATTAGTTGCAAAAGCAAGTTGAGAGATCGTTCAACGGAGGTACCGTGCTGGTCCTAGGCTAGACAGTGCTAGAGACGCGAGCCTAGACACAAACGAAGTCACGGTACAGCAAAAAAAAGGCACAAGAGAGCAAAATACTCCCTTTCTTTTCCTCCTATCTTCTTTTCTTTCTTTTCTCTTTCTCTTTCTCTTCTTTTCTTCTTTTTTTTCTATTTTCTTTCTGATTTTTTTTCTTCTTCTTTTCTTTTACTTTGCACAACTATAACAAAATTGGATCTTGACAAATCAGATTCCAATAAGCAACGTAACAATGTGTTTTCTTTCTTAAAGACTAGCAATGCTGATATTTTTTTGTGTGCCTAAATCAGATCTAGATTGAAAAAAAATGTGGATGGATATGGTGCAGCGAAGATGTATATGGTAGCAACGATTGCAAAAGAAATATATATGATGTAGTGGAGATGTATATGGTGATGGTAAACACAGCGGATATAGTGACCAAAACGTGACAAGAACTCGAAACTCTAAAAGCCTAACCCTAAGACCAGCAACACGACTCAACCGATGTAAACAAAACTCAACAAGCCCGAACTAATCAATACTAGTAAAAGGCTCAAAAGGTCTACGGGATTATGGGAAACAAATCTACTATTTTTTGTTGGCTTTTTCTAGACTTTAGGAAATTAAAAGCAAGCTGAAATCTCTCACCGATGCAACCTTGCTCTGAATACCACTTGATAAGGGTATGGGTGTCCCGATCTTTCGGTGGAGATAGATAACTACGATTTGACTGGAGAGACTTTCACGATCCGACTACAACCATCCAAGGACGCTGCGCCTTAGCGATCGATACTCCAAATCCAGCGGTTGCTCACGATCTCGCGGATCACAACCAACCAAACCACTAGGGTTATTCCTGCAAGCAATCGAAGAACAAGCAAGAACAAGTAGAACAAGCACTCAATTGCAAATAAGAGATGAAGGATCAGATGTGATACACATGAAGGTGGGGTTCCGAATCAAGTAGAACGGATGGTCTAGTCGACACACGCGTCTACAAGGAAGTAGCAGCAGCTAAACTTTCATCTAAACAAAACCCAATATGTTTGTGGCGGCTCTAGAGGGATATAAGGAGGAGGGAGGACGACCACAAGGGTCCTGGTGTTGTCCTACAACCCTAGGATGAGTCCCTAATGGACTCAACTTGATACACGGGCCATCGGCCCAAAATAGGGTGACGCAGCACCGTTGGCAGAAAAGATCTCGGTATTAAATTGTCTACTGCGCACGCATCTGATAGGATATAGGTATGAGTCCGGACCTATTGGAAAGTAGACTTGATAAGCTTTCCAAAAAGTCCTATAACGTCCCAATCGGAGTCCGTATGAAGTCGTGGCAACCGTCGCAAGTTTGGACTCTTCTGCAGTCCGAATTGAACTTTCCAAAACGTGTTGGACTTGGACTCTTTGTTTCCTTAGATCCAAAGTGACGTGGTGGCCTGGTGGAGGACGTTAGGAACACTTGGATTTGGTCCCCAATCAACTTCATTGATCATCCATGCTTTCCATATGCAATCTAACCCTTCCTTGATCCATGTAAGCAATTCTGAGAATGAAAACATACAAACTTCATAGTGCAGCACCCATTCATCAAATGTAACAATGATAAACCTCATATAGAATGGTTTCACCTTTGGTATAGAATTGGTTGGCATGGTCATATCTAAGCCGGTGATGTCCTCATCAGAATGATAAGAAGTAGAAGCATGAAAAGAGGAGAAGTTGATTTCCGCGTGGGCAATAATGCAAGAGTTGCTGCATTGAGCGTTGGGACGATGCAACTTCACCTCCTGTCAGGATTTATCATGGAATTGAATAATTGTTATTTTGTTCCTAGTTTAAGTCAAAACATTGTGTCACCTTCATGTTTGATGAAGGATGGTTATTCATTTGCGAGTAAAGACAATGGTTGTGTGATATCAAAGAATGACATGTTTGTGGCTTTTGCATCCATTATGAATGGGTTGTTTATTTTAAATCTTGATGATGAACCTATCTGTAATATTAATACTAAAAGGCCTCGGCTTAATGAGTTAAGTCCTACTTATATGTGGCATTGTCGTTTAGGTCATATAAGTGAGAATCGCATGAAGAGGCTCCATTCAGATGGGCTTCTAACTTCGTTTGATATTGAATCATACGAGACATGTGAGGCTTGCCTATTGGGTAAGATGACCAAGTTGCCTTTCACAGGTTTTCCTGAGAGGGCGGTAGACTTATTGGAACTTGTACATACTGATGTATATGGACCAGTGAGTACGACAACTAGAGGCGGATTTCAATACTTCATAACCTTCACTGATGATTTTAGTAGATATGGATATATCTACTTAATGAAACATAAGTCTGAAACATTTGAAAAGTTCAAAGAATTTCAGAATGAAGTAGAGAATCAACGTGGCAAGAAAATTAAAGCCTTGTGATCTGATCGTGGAGGCGAATATTTGAGCCATGAGTTTAGCAATCATCTAAAGAGTTGTGGAATTATTCCACAGCTTACGCCACCTGGAACGCCTCAGAGAAACGACGTATCCGAGCGACGTAATCAGAGTTTGTTGGACATGGTTCGGTCTATGATGAGCCAGTCAGACCTACCACTCTCGTTTTGGGGATATGCTCTAGAAATAACCGCTTTCACATTGAATAGGGTACCATCTAAGTCCGTAGTTAAGACACCATATGAGATATGGACTAGTAAGAGTCCCAGTTTGTCTTTTCTAAAGATTTGGGGTTGTGAAGTTTATGTCAAACGACTTATGTCAGATAAACTAACACCCAAGTCAGACAAATATTTTTTCGTGGGATATCCAAAGGAAACTTTAGGATATTACTTCTACAACCGATCAGAGGGCAAAGTGTTTGTTGCTCGGAATGATGTCTTCTTAGAGAAAGAGTTTCTCAATAAAGAGAAGAGTGGACAAAAGGTGTATCTTGAAGAAGTTCAAGATGAGCCAATAGGGGATAACTCTATGAGTGATGCTAATGTAGCAGAACAAGTTGAGATACCTGTGGCAAGAGAAACACCACCACAACCACGAAGGTCGGCAAGAACCCGTGAGGCTCGTGGGGAAGTGTTATTGTTAGAAGATGACGAACCTGCGACTTACGCGGAAGCAATGACGGACCCAGATTCCGAGGAATGGCAAAGTGCCATGAGATCCGAGATAGATTCCATGGGAGACAATCAAGTTTGGAACTTGGTTAACCCGCCTGATGGGGTTAAACCTATTGAGTGCAAATGGGTCTATAAAAAGAAAAAGGATATGGATGGAAACGTTCACGTCTATAAAGCTCGACTTGTTGCAAAGGGTTTTCGGTAAGTTCAAGGAGTTGACTACGACGAGACATTCTCACCGGTAGCGATGCTTAAATCTATACGGATCATTCTAGCAATTGCTGCTTATTTCGATTATGAGATTTGGCAGATGGATGTTAAAACAGCCTTTCTAAATGGAAATTTGGAAGATGACGTGTATATGATACAACCCGAAGGCTTTGTTGATCCTAAAAATGCTGGAAAAATATGCAAGCTAAAGAAATCCATTTATGGATTAAAGCAAGCATCTCGAAGTTGGAATATTCGTTTTGATGAAGTGATCAAAGGGTTTGGCTTTCGTCAGAATGAAGAACCTTCTGTTTACAAGAGGGAAATGGGAGCGCTATTGTATTTCTAATCTTGTATGTGGATGACATACTATTGATTGGGAATGACATTCCTATGTTGCAATCTGTAAAGACTTCACTGAATAATAGTTTTTCTATGAAGGATTTAGGAGAAGCAACATACATTTTGGGCATTAAGATCTATAGAGATAGATCAAAGAGGCTTATAGGATTAAGCCAAGATACATACATTGACAAGGTGTTGAAACGGTTCAACATGGAACAATCCAAGAGAGGGTTCTTTCCTATGTCACATGGTATGCGTTTTAGCGAGAAGCAGTGTCCTATGACAGCTAATGAGCAGAAGCGCATGAGTAAGGTTCCATATGCATCGGTCGTTGGTTCCATTATGTACACCATGATATGTACTCGCCCAGATGTCTCATATGCTCTAAGTGTTGCGAGCAGGTACCAAGGTAATCCAGGTGAGAGTCACTGGACGCTTGTTAAGAACATCCTTAAGTACTTGAGAAGGACTAAAGATGTGTTCCTAATCTATGGAGGTGAGGAGGAGCTCGTTGTAAATAGTTACACCGATGCTAGCTTCCAAACTGACATGGATGATTCACAATCTCAATCAGGTTTTGTGTTCACAATAAATGGTGGTGTTATAAGCTGGAAGAGTTCCAAGCAGGAGACGGTAACTGATTCTACAACAGAAGCCGAGTACATTGCAGCTTCTGCCACTGCAAAGGAAGGTGTTTGGATGAGGAGGTTTCTCATCGATCTTGGCATGGTTCCAAATGCGTCTCGCCCATTGAATCTGTATTGTGATAACAATAGGGAGATAGCATAGGCTAAGGAGCCTAGGAATCACCAAAAGAAAAAACATGTACTACGGAAGTTTCATCTCATTCGAGAGTTCGTCGGTCGAGATGAGATCAAGATGTGCAAAATACATACGGATTTGAATGTTGCAGATCCTTTGACAAAGGCTCTTCCACAGCCTAAGCATGAGGCGCACGTAAAAGCTATGGGTATTAGATATCTTCGAGATTAGCTCTAGTGCAAGTGGGAGACTGTTGGGAATATGCCCTAGAGGTAATCATAGAGATGATTGTATTTCCTTGTATCCACGACATATTATGAGTTCAATGAATATCCATTAAAGACAACTTGTATCGATAAGCAATTATGTGAATTGTTTGTGAAACTCTTTTACTTGTATGGTTATTCTAAAGTTGTCCCTGATCGAAGTTTGTACTAGAATGTACATGAATATTGGATCAACACATTATTAGTTGATGACTATGTTTCACAAGTCATGGACATGGAGATGTCGAACTAATAATGTGGGCACATGTACGACATGGTGCTGGACAGACCCGGCATGAGATTGTCTATATACACATCATGTACATTATGTACTTAGACCTGAGATTGTCGTATATACTCAAGATGTGAAACGACCTACCTTGGGACTACCAAACGCTAATCCATGACTGGGTAGTTATAAAGGTGACTTTAAGGTTTGTCAGGAAACATGCTGTGAGACATAGTCAATCAAGATGGAATTTGCCACTCTCCATGAGAGAGAGAGAGATATCACTGGATCACTCAAATGATTAGATCATGAAATGCATGGTCGTGCTTGGGTTAAGTGTTAACCCACGAGTTGGACCAAATATCATAAGGCAAAGGAATAACATGTATATTGTATTGTGGTGGTTCGTTTGATATGATCGTACCGTATGCATAGGAGTTGACACGCTTTGCTAGAGGACGCTATCAACTATTGGTCGAGTAAGAGTACTTGGGCCATGTCTATGTGTGCGTGAACCCATAGGGTCGCACGCTTAAGGGGCTGGAAGCCTAATTCGGGTTGGACCCGAATTAGACTAGGTTTAGGGTTGCTAATGGGCCTCCAACGTGGGAGCTCATGAGGACGCCTATATAAGCAAGGGGAGGCGCGGGGCGAGTTAGACTTACGTCCTTTGGCAGCCGCCGTCGCCCTCCTCACGCTCGCGCCTAGTACTCCTCGCGGACCTAGCAGTCCAGAGGGGTGACGCTTCTTCCCTACACGTGTGGGATTCCTCGGAGGTGCTGCATCTGGAGCACAAGGACGAACCGTGAGAAGGAGACGTTGAGACGGACGACCTCGCAACTGCACGACACTGCTGCGACGCGCACGACTACATCAAGTCGCTTCCGCTGCACCTGCGCGTCTAGTGGTAACCCCGTGATCTATAACTAGCACTAGTTCCTGGTTTATGGGGTAGAAAAATTTTGTTTTCTGGCTAGCGTAGCAACCTCATAACCCTACACCAGCAACGACACGTGTCACTATAGAAATTAAATACCATTTTCTCAATTTCGGAATTGATTAAAACTTAGAAAATTCGCAGTAAATTCATACGATGCTCAAAAATGGCAAATGACCTATCAAAATTCTCAGAAAAATGAGCTCTAGACATTGGAACTATGTTTGTATACATTTGAATCTTTTCAGTTTTCTGATAATTCTTTGTGTGTTGTATATACGTCGCTAACGCGACTATATCGTGTGTTTATTTCAGAGAACGATGTGGGACTGACTGAGGAGGGAGATTACGAGTCATGCGAGGAACTCGGTGATGACAACGGAGGTGTCACACCCCACCCCCCTCGTAGAACCTATTATGCATGCTCACATTTACATTTCTAATAATGAATGATTAAGCAATGCATATGTTGCATGGTAGTTTATTTGCTCAAGCCTTTACCTTGATGAAACCTTCACCCTGCTACCCCACAATAAGATAGACGCACACTTGGTTGCTATATACTCCCTCCTTTCGTAAATGTTCATCGTATTAGACTAAAGGAAAGTCTTATAAAATAGATTTTGACCATTAATTTCTCTTATAATATAAAGTTGGTGACAAAAACATCCATACCATCTTAGAGGTGTTTTTAACACAAATCTATTGGTGTAAGTTTCACGCTCTAAACATTCATACAATTTAACTAATTGTTGGTCAAAATTTATAAAGTTTGACTTTTCCTCTAATCTAATACGATTATCATTTATGAAAGGAGGGAGTATATAAGATTATTATTATTATTACTACTACTACTACTACTACTACTACTCTCACATATTGATGAGATGATGATGGTGATGATGAGGCACGTGGTGCTAGAAAGAGGGGAGAGTGTTGTGTGTGTCTTGGGTGCGTGTGGTGAGGGTTTTGTCGGCCAAGTGAGAATGACAACGAGCCTTGGGCAAGTCCTGCCGGGAGAGCTACCTGGGAAATCCCTTTGATCGTACATGTGGCAGGTAAATGGATCGGAAAGGAGGTTCCGAGGATGAACCTCGGAATAGTGGAATGTTGTGATTGCATGGGGTATGATGAAGATGTCTTGCTTGGCCAATTAGGGACTTCCTGGTGTCTCGAGTCATGGAAACCTTACATGCCACTTGCTCTCTGTGGGGTGGGGAGACGACCGGACTACTTGGTAGGGAGGTGCCACTACTACTTGGAAGTAAGCGGATTAGTGTAGAGAGGTACGAGAGTGCGTCCCACACCCTCTCGAGATAGTTGGTAACCCCCGGGGGCCCGGTTACCAAGCCTCACAGTCTCAGCGCCCCCATGTGGTACGTGGAGTTGGCTCAGGCCTGAGTGGTAGGGTGGCATCGACCTAGGCTAACAAGTGTCGTACGGTTTGATCGATCGATACATAGCCGATTCGTCGGCTATGGACCTGTTTTTGTGACCAGCTTCGCTGATAGAGAGTGGTGTATTCTCTTCTCCCCCTGGTTGATATATGATTCCGGTAGTGTGCTCTGATGGAGCAATGTGCCGTTGAGACAGGCTCGAGAGGGAGTTGGGCCTGTCGAATGAGTATGAGGTGTGGTGAGATGTGTGTGACAGAATGGGATGGATGGATGGAATATGAATTTGGACAACTAAATTATGACTTATACTACTGAAGTAATTAATGAATCTTGCATAAGAAGCCAACAACCAAAGATAGGTCTTTTGATATACCCTGTTGCATCCAATTCCACAAATATGTCATTGGTGGGAATGTGGCACCAGTACAATCCGTACTGATAGACATTAAACAGGTGTTGAACAGGACGTTGACTACGATGAGGAGGAGGATTAGGAGTCTCGTCGCTAGCCTCAGGCTTGGAGAGGATCCTGGCGCTTCGCTCGCGTTGCTACTTTGATTGATTCTAGTGTGATTTTTGCCAGTGTGGCCATGTAATAACTAATGTAAACCCTTCTATTGCCCTCTTATACTCGAAGTTTGGTAATGATTATCAACTGAAATTAGGTAATAATGTGGATTGTTCACACAATCTGTTTTATTACACTGCGAATCTATGAATTTCCCTTTGTGGAAAATCAAGGTTGTTTCAACAGTCACCTCCGAGCTCGCGCAATGCGACGTGGACAGTTGCGAGAACGCCATGGCCAAGGTACAATGCCGAAGCCGCGAGCGATGAGAGGGTAGGCTCTAAGGGCGCGGGGAACTTCACCCCCCTTGAGGGGGTAAAGGAGATCCCTCTGGACCCATCCGGGTCGGACGACCGAGTGCTGCACATCAGCGCCTCCCTGGGTCCGGAGCAGGAGTCTGCACTCGTCGACTTTCTCCGCGCAAACGGCGACATGTTTGTGTGGAGCCCTTCGGACGTTCCTGGCATCCCAAGTGACATAGCTGAGCATGCCTTCATGATCCAACCCGACACCCGACCAATGAAACATCGCCTGTTCGACGAGGAGAAGCGGCGAGCCATAGGCGAGGAGCTCCACAAGCTTTTGGCGGCCGGGTTCATCAAAGAGGCATTCCACCCCAAATGTCTATCTAATCCAGTACTAGTTAAGAAGAAGAGCGGGAAGTGGAGGATGTGCGTGGATTACACCAGCCTAAACAAGGCGTGCGGTAAAGATCCGTACCACCTGCCACGCATTGATCAGATCGTCGATTCCACCTCAGGGTGTGAGACGCTTTCTTTCCTCGATGCGTATTCCGGTTACCATCAAATCCAGATGAAGGAGGCCGACCAGCTCGCGACGTCCTTCATCATGCCGTTTGGCTGTTTCTGCTACATCACTATGGCATTCGGCCTCAGAAACGCGGGGCTACGTACCAGCGGTGCATGCGCTCGGTTTTTGGGAACCTCATCGGGAGGACCGTCCAGGCATACGTGGACGACATAGTGGTGAAGTCCAAGCGGGCGGGAACCATGATCACCGATCTCGAGATGGCGTTCGAGGCCCTGAAAATCAAGCGCGTCAAGCTCAATCCCGAGAAGTGCGTTTTCGGGGTGCCATGTGGCATGCTCCTCGGTTTCATTGTCTCCGAGCGCGGCATCGAGGTTAACCCCGACAAAATCTCCGCCATCGCTAGTATGGGGGCAATTCACAACGTAAAGGGGGTGCAGCGAATCATGGGGTGCATCGTGTCCCTGGGTCGTTTCATCTCGCGCCTTGGCGAACGGGGCCTCCCCCTTTACCGGTCCTCAAGAAGATGGAACGCTTCACCTGGACCCCCGAGGCGCAAGAGGCCCTGAACAAGCTCAAGGCGATCCTCACGAACGCGCCCATACTCGTTCCGCTGGCACAGCGCGAAGCTCTTCTCCTATACATTGTCGCCACCACCCAGGTGGTGAGCGCCGTCATCATCGTCGAGAGAGAAGAGGAGGGCCACGTGCTAAAAGTCCAATGTCCGGTATACTTCATCAGCGA
Source organism: Microstegium vimineum (assembly GCA_022036555.1). NCBI lineage: Eukaryota > Viridiplantae > Streptophyta > Magnoliopsida > Poales > Poaceae > Microstegium > Microstegium vimineum. The sequence continues at coordinate 29,057,503 of CM039128.1, forward strand.
AGTATTATCCGAGACTAAAACATGATACCCACAAATTTAGAAGATCCTTTACGCGGTCATCATCACGCGGAGAAAACTGGCCCATTACTTCGACGACCATCAGGTCACCATCATATAATCCTATCCTCTAGGGGAGGTGATACAGAGCCGCGAGGCTACGAGGAGGATAGAGAAGTGGGGTCTCGAGCTCATGGGAGAATTCATCTCCTACGCGCCGTGGACGACCATCAAATCCCAGGTTCTCGCAGACTTCGTCGCCGAATGGACCGAAATCCAGCTACCACCGACGATCGAGAACCAGGAGTGCTGGATCATGTACTTCGACGGGTCACTGATGAAGACCGGCGGCGGCGCTAACCTGGTTTTCGTTTCCCTGCTCGGGGTCCAACTCAAATACATGATTCGCATCTTCTTCCCAGCGTCCAACAACATCACAGAATACGAGGCTCTGGTACATGCGCTACACATGGTAATAGAGCTGGGCATCAAAAGACTCGACGCGCGGGGAAATTCTTAGCTCATAGTCGGACAGGTCATGAAAGAGTTGAACTGCCACGGCCCCATGATGGTGACTTAATGCCAGGCGGTCCGCCGCCTGGAAGAAAAGTTTGACGGCCTAAAACTCAACCACATCGCCAGAAGGCACAACGAAGCGGCAGACGAACTTGCGAAGTTGGCCTCCGGTCGAGGGGCTGTTCCGCCCGGAGTCTTCGCCAGCGACCTCCACAAGCCATCTGTCACCTGGCATGCGGATCCCGAGGCCGAGGTCCCGGTGACATCCGCGGCGGAGGTCATGGACGTCGAAGAAACACAAGGCGGCACAGACGACACACCAACCGGCGATGATGACTCCCTTCTCGACTGGAGAATCCCCATCCTGGACTGGTTAATTCGGGAGCATCTCCCGACCGACAGAAACAAGGAGCGCCGCATCGCCCGACGTGCCAAATCCTTCGTCATTATCAACCAAGAGCTCTACAGGCGCAGCCCTACAGGGAGCCTGCAACGTTGCTTCCCCACCGAGCAGGGTGTAAGCCTACTTGAGCACATAGACGCAGGGGACCGCGGGCATCACACGCCCCCCCCGTACGATCATCGAAAAGGATTTCCGTCAAGGTTTCTACTGGCCAACGACCATAGCAAACGCCACGAAGATAGTGCGCTCTTGCGAAGGGTGCCAGTTCTATGCCAAGAAGACTCACCTGCCCGCACAAGCACTACAGACCATCCCCCTCACGTGGCCTTTCGCGGTCTATGGTTTGGACTTAGTAGGGTCCCTATCTAGGGAGCTCGGGGGCTTCGACAAGTTCTCAAAGTGGATCGAGGCGCGCCCCTTGCTCAGATCAAGTCTAAGTAAGCAGACCTGTTCTTCACGGACATAATACATCGGTTCGGTGTGGCCAACACAATCATCACCAACAACGGCACCCAGTTCACCGGGAAAAAGTTCCTGGATTTCTGTGACAAGAGTCAAATCCGTGTGGACTGGGCGGCCGTCGCACACCCCCAAACGAACGGGCAGGTCGAGCGTGCCAACGGGATGATCTTACAGGCTAAAGCCGAGAATCTTCAACCGGCTCAAAAAGTTCGGAGGTCGTTGGGTTGCGGAGCTCCCAGCCGTCCTCTGGAGCCTCAGGACGACCCAAAGCAGAGCCACCGGCTGTTCCCCCTTCTTGATGCTCTACGGGGCGGAGGTTGTGCTCCCGACCGACCTAGAATACGGCTCACCACGGGTGAAGGTCTACGACGAAGAAGGAAACCAAGCAAGCTTGGAGGACGTCGTGGATCAGCTAGACGAAGCAGATATCGCCCTTCTACATTCAGCAAAGCACCAGCAGGCCCTGAGGAAATACCACGATCACCGCGTCCGAAAGTGCGAGTTCAACGTCGGCGACCTGGTGCTCCGGCTCAAGCAGAGAAACAAAGGCAAGCATAAACTCATGCCGCCATGGGAGGGGCCATACGTCGTGGTGGAGGTCCTCCGTCCCAGAAGTTACAAGATCGCCACCGTAGGGCCTGACAGTCAGGTCTTCTCCAACGCCTGGAACATCGAAAAGCTACGTCGCTTCTATCCCTAAATACTCCCCCCGAATCATATGTACACGCATGTATCTTTCCTT